>JARWLF010000628.1:0-14376 GCA_029853055.1 Scenedesmus sp. KT-U
TGTGAAAGAGAACATGCAGGAAACGCATCAGCGCCTGCAGAGCGCCCAGCAGGATGAGGCTGCAGCAACCAGGGCAGTCAGCAAGCAGATGAATGTGCTGAAGCAGAAGCTGCAGCCAACCAACATGAAGCTGCCAGGCAACAGCAAAGAGGCGCAGCAGCTGGTACAACAACTTCAGCAAGCAGCTGAGGGTCAAGCTAAAGGGCAAGTACATCAGAAAGCCAATGCAGGGATGTGATCAGTGCTTAGCATTATAGCTGTTGCATGTGTGTACTGATGGAGTTGCGTTGCAGAGTACTCCAGAACATTTGCTGTGCTGTCTGAGCACTGACTTGCATTGCTCCTACAGGCCAGACCTTGAGGCTCGATATGGTGGCCAGCGGCACAGTATGACATTGGCAATCACCAAACTACTGCAGCTCGGTGACTCTGAGCTGGTCGGGGTCTTTGCACAGCTGGGCTATGTAAATGAGTCAAGGTTGTCAGCAGTGCTGGCTGCCAACTATGCCAGTTCACTACAGGTGTGTAGATCTGGTGAACAGTTTATGGCTAGGTCAGTGAATCGTAGCTGTTGTGGCATCAGCAATGTGTATGAACTGCCGTCGCTTTGTCCCGTCTTGTTGTTTGCCAAAATTGACTCTCATGGACCTGCAATGCTGCTCTAGGTTGTGGTTGTGAAATCGTATGAAGCCATCAATCGCCTGAGAAGTGTTGCTCTGGAGCAACACTTGCAAGCCGTTCCTTCAATGACATCTTACTCACTCATACAGGTGAGGAAACAACCAATCCGTCAAAATCTGTTGGTGCTTCGTAAGGCTGGTCTGCCATTGCATCAAATGCAATACCAGCAGACACTGAACACAGCTGCTTTCGCTCCGTCACACTTACATCCATACCGGTATAGTTGCAGAACTGTGAGCCAGGAGTTCAGTCTTATATGGAGATGCCATTTGTGTCTACATGTGACTGCAGGAATACACCCCTGAGGGTGCAGCTTCAAGCGTCAAGATGTCAGGTGTCAGCAATCTGGCTCAGAGGTTGCTGGATGAGGCCTGCAGAGGGACAGACCCCCCTCTGCCGATACCCTTGCCACACACCCGGTCACTGTGCATACTGGAGAGTCAAGGTAGGCCCATGCTATCCAGCAGGCAGAAGCCTCCACAAATGAGTTTGGCCAGCATCTTTTCCGACAGAAACTCCCTCTCGCAAGCATGATGTCTGCGTCACCTGTTACTTGGGTCAGTCGTTCATTTGTAGATACGATCTCATGGTCTCTCTGAGTACCATCCTGATACACAGGTCGAGCAGCACCGGAGGGGCTAAGCAAGGACCAGTGGCCTGAAGGCTGTTTAGGCTATGCAGTGAACCTGGTGCGGCCAGCAATGAGCAACTCACGCAAAGGGTTGCTGTTTGCACAGGTCTGTATGTGTGACAGTGCAGTCGTGCTTCATCTGTCTGGCAACCATGCTGCCTGACATCAAGACTCGGTTGAATGCCGTTCCAGGAGATGCTGACTCGGGATCATGCCTAGCCACGCTCACTTTGCAGCTGTGCGCATTGATGATGCCTGGGTGCATGCATGGACGCTGGGTGGTGTCTATCAGTGTAGCAGCAGGTATCACCACTTTCATTCAGGAGCTATCGCAAGGACACCCTCTTCTGCTGCTTGCTTCAATTGCTGCAGCTTGGACGCACTCTTGTGTTTGAAACAGTGGACCAAGGTGCCCAGTACCGTCAATATGCCATCAAAGCCCTCAGAGCCTCAGTGCCTGACATAGTGACCTTGGACGGAGGCAAGCTGTCAGGCAGAGGTGTGGTGCTCGGCAGTGGCTTCAGAGTTTGTAAGATAGAAGAGGCACAGTGCAGGTTCGGCACCATACCAGCCAGCCATCAGGTAAGCAGTGTCTTGGCTGACAGTGGTGAATTTTGACAGGTCAGAGTGAACCTGTACTGCATCAGGAAATCAAGCTAGTTGCTGAGTAAGGGCCGGTCTGTCTCACCTTCAAGCTTGTACTAAAACTGCAGGTTGGTTGTCAGCAAGTTTCACTGCAACAGAGCATCGCAGCTGCAGAGACAGCTGTCACAGTGCTTCAGCAGCAGGAAGCAGCAGAAGAAGAGCTGGCAGCGGCACAAGCTGCAGCAGCTGCTGAGCAGCACCAGCAGTTGGAGCAGCAGCACAGTGAGCTGCAGCAGCAGTTGAAGGAATTGTCTCAGAAGATAAGACAGCAGCAGCACAGCATTGAGGGTGGCAGCCGGAAAAGTGGCAGGTGTGCTGCATGTTATGCCTGTTGAAGTGCTGGCAACACGTACTGGTTACCCCTGGTCTTTATGGCATCTAATCTGCTGCTGATTGATCCTTCGGCAGAAAGCTGCTGCCCTATTTCCAACTTTATGCTGCGTGCAAGTCCACTCGAACTCTTTTGCTGCTGCTCTTCTGATGCAGGTCTGTTCATGCTACTCAGCGGACTGCTGATGAACCCCAAGCCATCGACCTTGTAGCTGCAGATGATGATGGACCGGCAGACAAGGCATCAGAACAGCAGGAGACCAGGCAACACAGGAGCAAGCGCAGAAGGCACTAGTTGGTTATGTTTGAAGACAGTACAGTTGCAGGGTTAGGGTTTCAGATGACTTTGTGTTGCACATCCTGCAGAAAGAAGAATGCATCAATTGGCCTTTGTTCAGATCCTTGCAGATCTTAGTAGGACTGTCATAACCAACTGTTGCACAGTTGATTGTGCCATATGCGCAGCTTGCTTGGTCAGCAGCACTGATGCATAGAGTGTGGACTTGGGTTACATGGACCCAATGGGAACTTCCTTGTACAACTTGTACTTGTAGAACTTGAAGTTCTGAGATGACAACTGACTATGTATGGCCGCATGCACCAGTGCAGGCGCAAACATATCGCTGGGTCATTGCATACTGACAGATAAAGGATTGACATTGCGGACATCTCTATCCCAATGCCTAGCAGGGTCCTCACTACAGACAGTAGTGGTTTCACAGCACATCAAACACTAGCGCTAGCCTAGGCAGGTCTTGATGGTCAAGCAGGACCTTGGGACGAGAGAAAGCAACACAGCAAAGCCTTTGCACAAAGTCAGTCACTGACTGGACGGTGCACGTAAGCCTGCCAGCTCAACATATTGTACTGACCATTCTCAATGTGGCATCATCATCTTGCGCCACCATGATAGTATGACACTCTGAGACGGCTTTGAAAGGAACACGCCAGGGGTTACTAGCGATCAACACTTGTCAGCAACATCTCCCTTGGTGGACTCAACATCGCTGTCATTGTCCGAAACCATGCCATGGTAACGGCAAGATGATCTTGCCGCTGCCGCTAGCATGCTTGAGTCGGCCGTGATCAAGAAAGGCAGCCAGCCCAAGCCATCAGGAGACCTAGCACCGCTCTGACGCGGCACTGCGGCCCCAAGTCCTGAATGCAAGCTGAACTTGGCGGCCCATTCTTCGCTGACCAATAGAGCACTCACGGTTGCAACCAGCAGGCAGGCCCCCATCATCCACATGGAACTATAGTACTGACCCGTTGCTTGCGCCAGTGAGCCGATAACGTACGGTCCGACGGATCCGCCAAGTACACCCAAAGAATTTATCACGGCTTTTCCCAAACCCTTTTCACCGCCCATAAGCGCCAAGTAGTAGCTGAAGCTTATGCCGTCCACGCCGAAGACGCCGACCAACGCCGAGGGTCAGCAGCACGAAGCTTCCCGCCGCGGACGAATTCATCATCTGAGCCAGCGGCAGCAGCGACAGACATACCACCGCAAAGGCCCAGAACGCCGCCAGGTGATAAAGGCGCTCTTTGACACGCTGACTATGAGAGCTCGTCAGAAGCTGGACGCCGGCTGAAGTGATGAACGGTACCGCCAGCAGCAGCAGAGAGTACAGTGACTCGTCATCCGAATCGAGCAATATCGAGGAGATCACCATGGGCAACCTGCAAGCAAGCATCAAATCTAGTGGCGTACGGAGCAGGGAGTACTGACTGGTGCAGAAGGCTGCTGAACCCGTTAGCTGCGATACGGCAGGCACATGCACGTAAAAAGCGCTGACAGCTGTTAGTTACTACTTGGCTCAGCCGTAGCAAGTTTGTCAACACTGGCACAGGTCTTGTCAAAGACACTTGTTGAAACACCTGTTTGGATACATCTTACTAGTAAATAAGTCCGTAGAAGCCAACTTGGCATCGCGGAAGAACTTGGTGCCAAGTCCTCCAACCCAGACGGCAGGAATTCTTGGCAGCCGCCCAAAGTGCTTTCCTAGCCCTGCTGACTGGCTTGGCATGTTGTGAGATGGACGCATGCAGTGCGTCACTCTCCTCAACTGTGAGGCCTTTGCATCAATGTCTGTTGGCATAAAGAAAAGGATGAAGCAACAATACAGGCCATGAGTCCTGCATGCAGCACGACAAGGGACCCGGTCAGTTTGTTGAGGCCACCCAGCCACTGCACATGCCATGGCAAACTTCTGACTACTGTATCACCTAGGCGATTAGGCGTGTTGACTTTACTTGTCAGGTACCTGCTGCAAGGCTCCTCAGCGAATGGGCACTGCTGACTAGTCGGCATCAGCACAGCTGAAGATCTCGAAGGCACTGCTGTAGGTTTGTTACTGGCACCCAGCTGCGGACTGACCTTCAAGCAAGAAGAGCCACTGCCAGCCCATCAAACCACCATAACCGTCTAGGGACAGAAACCCAGCTGCAAGTGGAGCACCCAATGCCTGGGACACAATAAGCGACCCCATGAGGTATCCCAGGTATCTGTAATGCGCTGTTTGCTGTAGAAGTGACTGAGATAGCTCATCATGCCTGTGTGAACATGCAAGAAAGGACACGACGTGTTCGACACGTGTAACGAGTGCAGTGATCAGCAAGTGCTTGACAGCAGGCACTGCCTGCTATGGTAGCAATGTGTATAAGGTGTTCAGCTCAGCAATGGCCACAGAGAACCCAGCAGTAAGGATGGTTGCAACACTGTTGAAGGGGGATGGACCGTAAAGGATGTTACGAAGGGGGTGTTGATAGTATGAGCATGTTGATTGCAAGCCATGGCATGCAGATAGACATGAAAGCTGCATGACAGGATGAGGCAGCCAAGAAGTTCATACCTGGTACGGCTCCAGACTCAAAAAAGCCCAGCAGGAACCTAAAAGCCAGGAACCGAGGAATGTTCCTTATTGCTGCGAAACAAGCAGCTACTGCACCCCAGCACATGGCAATGGAACCCAGCCAGATAGGCCCGCCATTCTTGGTCATTATTATGTTGGCTGGGACCTGCATGCTGGCGTATGCAGCAAAGAACAAGCCAGCTCCAAGGCCATATGTTGCTTTGTCAATCCCCAGATCCCTGTTTAGCTCCACCGAAGCAAATGACAGGCTGGTCCTGTCGATGTAGTCACTTTGTCGGACAAACATCAGGGCTATATTCAGGAGTGACACACGCCAGAACAGCTTCTTTTCTGCTGGTTGCAGAGCGGTGAACTGCTTGTCTGTAAGATGCTTCACGTGGTGGCTGTGACTTGTGTTGGTCGCGCACTTCGCCTCATCTTGATCCTACAACCCAGATATGGGATCTAAACATGTCTGTACAGAATAACGGTCAAGCAGAAACGGCATAAGCGACGGTCAGGCCTGCTTGTCAGTCATGCGCTGCTCTCATGCATAGCAGGGGCAAGTGGTGTGAGTGGTCTCGAGGTGTTGTGACCGGACCGGTTGAACCGGTGCAGTGCTGCTGTAGGAGTATATGGGGTGATTTGCCAACTGTCTTGTCATCTGTCCAATGGCACGCTGGAAGCACAAACACGGAGTAAAGTCCTGTATGTTACTGGCTTGATGCACATGTATCGTGTTGCAGACGGTGTGAGTACAGTACTTCGCTGGTATCCCTGCTTACCCCAACACATGTGTACACGTCGCACTCTTCTGGGCTCCAGTCTGCGTCATATCACACGCTTTGCAAACTTGATACTCGAGGGTATGCTATTGTTTTTCTGCTAACACTTCCGGTTGGATTGGATGTGTGTATGTATGCAGTGATACTAGTCAACTTAACTGACTCGTCCTTAGCACAGGTTAAAGGTTCCACATGGCAGCAAGTGTAGAGTAAATACTCATATTGCATGTGAAGTTACTAAAGATGCGTTTCTGTTGAAGCTACCGCGAAGCGAAAGAGTAAAGAGGCGAATCTCGCGCGGTCATCACGTCACGAGTGTGAGAGATGACTTGGTACATGAAGTGTGAGAGATGACTTGTACATGAACACGTATGCCAGTTGGGCTTGAGTGATGGATCTACAACGCTTGTGATGCCTCGTAATCTTGTTGACATGGTGACGATACGCAGCGGTCCAGATTACCACAGCAACTATCTCGGAGGCGAGACAGAGTTCACTTGTGTTGACGACTCCCTGGTAACACGGTAGTCTCTGCAGTGGATGCATGTAGCTACATCTGTAGATCACCAGGATGGTAAGTCCTGGTCTGATGTGCCACAGGACGCTGCCTGACAACAGAGTCCCATGTGCAGTAGTATCAGCAACTTGCCCTGATGGTCACAAGCATATGCGTGTAGGTATATCATGTCAGCGCAAGACATATGCTTGGCTAGACAACTGTCGCGGTGCCGTATACATCTCTGAGTTGAGAGCTACATATGCAGACAATATCAGCATCTGGACGGCCCTTGCAGCTCAAGCAGCAGCAGGTCACACTGCTTTGAGATGAAGGCGTCAGCATCATGCTTTGAGATGAAGGCATCAGCATCATGATTGAACGCACTGCAAACTGCCATACAGCAGGAAGTATGTGTCAATGGTTTCTTTGGCCTGCAGCTCTGTATTGCAATGCTACCGGGTAGCGCACTGGGCTGTTTGGTGTCGCTGTTGCATGATCAGACGAACAGGAGAGGCATTGTAGAAGCATGGCCATCTATTGACTGCGACAATCAGAGATGGAAGCGTGACTGGATCGAAGACGTTCAGGCAATGAATCCACTGGGTTATGATCAGCATCACGACACGGCAGATGACGCTCTGTGCAATAAGTATGAAAGAAAGAGAATTTGGCTCATGCAGTAAGTATGCCAACTCGGAGCGAGAGTGTAAGAGTGCTAGAGAGAGAGCAGAGAGTGTAGACGGAGAGTAGCACAAACTGAATGTCCAGACATAAGTATACGCTGCACTGACATTCGCCCGCCCGGCGGTGACCAACACTGTGACAGTCTCACTGTGAAAGAAAGGGGATTGACTGTATCTCACAACTTAGAAGCAGCAGTTGTTGTTCTACATCATGCTTTGTTGCATACACTTGCTGCATGAGCCATATTCTTTTTCTTTCACAACAGATGCATGGTGCATGAACATGTCATGCCTTGCTGCTTGTGTCTCGCGCGTGCTTTGACTGTTTCTTAAACAACAAGCTCCTGCTGCAATATAGTAGTGCACTGTTCTTGGCATGTTATCGTTGGCAGAGGTACAACTGTACTGCATGAATACCCTGCAAAAAGATCTCCAGCACGCCAAGAAGTGTGGCTACAATACGCATCACTTGTCAAACGGAGCTTGCTAGCAGCGCTGCAAGTCCAATTGCAAATCATCGATGCATAGGTATGCTTGGCAGCTTGTACTGTGACACCCATGCATCCTGTAGGTCCCTCAGCAGGGACGTCACCAAGTTCGTATCAAACCAACTTTCATAATGCTTTGATACCTTATGCGTCTGTCTGAGGTAGCAACAGATGCCATCCTGTGCACATCACTTGTTGCAAGTATTTTTGAATTCAGGCATGGCCCCGGGAGCCCTGTCGCTGTAATAGGTGTGCATTGATTGTTGGACAGCTCTGGGCTGTCAACCATCCAACATCAGCGCAGCTTGTCACCTGCTACATGCCCGCACTGCACATTCCGTGGCGCAACTGCGGCCACCTGCAGGTTCGAGTTACCCGTGGTGACGCACCGCAGCGGTTGGTGGGTTGCAGAAACTTCAGCCACGCACTTGAGCTTCTCGTACATACACAGTAAGTAGTAGCCTAGTACAATATCAGCATGCCAATACGTTGCTGCTTGGCTATGTGCACCAAGATGCCAGTGTTATCATACCACGTTGAAACAGAGTACTCGACTTCCAGCTGAACACACCTGGTGGAGTGTCACCACTTGTACATCCACCTACTAAGACACATGCCAAAGACGTATTGTGGACTTCGCGAGTAATGCACGCAAAGAATACTTTTCGTCGCTGGTGTCCTTGCATTTTCAGTGCCGTTGATAGTGGCCGCTACAGCTGATCACATGGCTTGATTGTTGATACGACACGAGGAACATGCTGACATCAGTACTGTAGTCCCATGATGGCCCCGTCATTTGTGCAGGCTTTGTCCCGCTCTATGCATCAATGCATCGTCGCTTAGAGGGTGTGCTTTTTGTTATCGTAGTATAGCAGATGGATCCAGCACCGACAAGGCAGTTCCAGCCTTACTTGCGTAGGTGAGCTAGCTTGTCGCGCCTTCTTGGTGGTATACTAGCAATCTACTACTCATGCAAGCCTGCATCTCCGCTTTTGTTGACTGCAGAGGTTGGGATAGCCTTCCACACGAGCTCTTGGCTCGTGTAGTGGTGCTTCTGAGCGACACATGGGAAAGCACCTCATCAACGTCAGCAGTGCGATCAACTTGTCGGCAATGGCGTGACTCGTTCGACAAGAATCTCTCTCATCTTCAGTTGCGCTGCTGGCCTACGTCCCATCCGGCAGCTGGTGTCCTGGGCAGGAAGTTTACCAGCGTTCGCTCAGTAGACCTGCGCGCGTGTTGCTTACAGCATGATGCGTATTCGGACAGCAGAGGGTTGTATAGCAGCGTTCCAGGCGACCACTCTCGCATGGTTGGCTCGAGCTCGAAACAGCGTGATTGCTGCGAGTCAATCAAGTCACCATCTGTTGCAGAAGGATGGAGCCTCGCACCGCAGCACTTGCAGCATTCCGTCAAGCAGCAACCTATGTCAGGGGTCAGTATTCAAGAGCAGGCTTGCCTGCAACAGCCCACTGCAGTCAAGCTCCTCACGTGCAGATATCCAGCAGCCCTGCCACATGGAAATCCAGTTGCAGGATACTTCATGTGGCAAGACCTGCAGCACATGCATGCTTTGCAGCATCTAGCCATCAGCGGTTCTATGTTGCTTGTCCGATCTGTTCGCAGCAGCATCCAGCAGCCGAATTCAGCTGCTGATGACCCCTGCGGTCTTTCTACACCAACACGTATCACACATGTTTACACCCTTCACTTACCAGCAGCAGTATGCCAGCTAAAACATCTGCGCTCCCTCACAGTGGAGTGGCGTCTGCCTCAGCCGTCAGGCACCAACTCTGGGTGTACCTCTGATGTGTGCTTGGACCCCACTGGTAGTCTGGGCCAGGTGGTCCACAGCAGCAGCAACAGCAGTAGCATTAGCCTTACACGCTGCAGGAGGCGCAGCTATGAGAGCTCCCTATCCCCAGTTATCATCCACGTGGCAGATCCAGTGTTACATCTGCCACCACAGCTTAACAACCTGAGCAGTCTACTTCAGCTCAGCCTCGCAGCCAGTTTCAGTGATCCTGCAGCCCTGCAGCCCCTACTAGGCCTGTCTCGTTTGGAGGTGCTGTCTCTGGGGCCTGGTGAGCTGGACATCAGAGCTCTTGTACCTCTAGCGCATGCTGGGGTCCTGCAAGGCTTGAAGCAGCTGGTGTTGCTGCAGCAGGGCAGGTGGGATGCTGCTGCGCTTGTTGATGTGCTGGGCTGCTTGCAACAGCTGCAGCAGCTGGAAGTCGGGGAGTTCGAGGTGCTCAGGTAAGGTTTGCTAGCACAATGATGTCCTTGACTAGATGAGTGCAGTGGGTATGACAGCTGAGTGACCTGGCCGTGGGAGTCTACATGGACATGGATAGGCTTGAAGATGTAAGCCCAGACTACGTTGCTGCTGGGGATCTACATGGCTGTGTGTGCTTGTTATATGTTTTTGGCTGCAGTGTGTATCTTTCAGTGTCGACTTATGTCCTGCTACTTGTACCTCTACAGGCTGAGCACTGAAGATGCGGTTCCAGCAGAGCAGCACCTTACTCCAGACCACATGACAGCAGTAGCAGCAACACTGCAGGCAGTCAGATGGACAACATGTTCACAACGCATCACTCAGGGCTCAAGCATCCTGGGCAACTTTGTGGGAGCAGCAACAGGAGCAGCAGCGGCACCATGGGTGGGTGGCTGCAGCGAGCTGAGACACCTGCGCCTGACTGGGTGCGCCGGTGTGGTGGAAACTGGCAACAGCATGTTGACCGGTGCAGTATCTACAAGACCCCGGGTGCTATCAGCACCTGTGTTGGAGCAACTCAGCACAAACATCAGTGAATGCAGGGCGCTGGAGGTGCTGGAAGTGCATGGCCTAGGTGTACCACTACTGCCGAACACACTGTATCAGCTGACGCAGCTACACACCGTCAGTATTGCGTCATCCAGGGTGGCTCGGCGGGCTTTTCATGCCGCTCATGTGGCGCTCGCAATCCTCGGGTCCTGCAAAGGGCTCAGAGACCTGACACTAGCAGGCTGTGAGCTGAGATCCATTCCAGGCTGGCTACCAGGCTTGTCAGGACTCACCAGCCTGAACCTTCAGGGAAATTATCTTCAGGACCTTCCAGGCTGTGCTCCTGGCCTGGGGCTGCCTCCAGGGCTGCAAGTGCTAAACCTCAGTGATAACAGGCTGCGTGAGATACCTGATAGCCTGGGTGATTTGATATGCTTGCAGCAGCTGGTACTCGATGAGAACTACCTGTGCAGTTTGCCACAGCAGGTGTGGTCGCTGCCCCAGCTGAGGGAGCTCTCAATCAGAGAGAACATGCTGCCACTGCTGCCAGATGTACCAGGTGTGAGCAGGGCCAGTGGGTCGCATCAGTTGATGATCTGTGACAGCAACAGCAGCAGCAGCTTCAGCAGCAGCAATGAGCCTTGGTGTACTGTCAATGTGCATCCTGCAGCAGCTGTAGGTGCAGGAGGTCAACGAAAGCCTCCGAAGACAGCAGCCAACACGCCTTCAGCAGCTGGTCTGGCAGGTGTTACAGCTGAGAGCACCACTCGCAACAGCAGCAGCAGCATCAGGGGCAGGTTGCAGAGCAAGTTGAAGGTGCTGGATGTGTCACACAACCAGCTGTCTCAGCTTCCAGATGGCATGTCAATGCTGACCAGCCTGCAACAGCTCAGCCTAGGACATAACCAGCTCAGATCCCTGCCAGCCAACAGTGGTATCTGGGCACTGACTCGCATGACTGCGTTGTGCCTGTCACACAACCAGATTAGCAAGTTACCTGCTGGATTGGCAAAGCTACAACACCTGGTTGAGCTTGACTTGTCTGGCAACTTCCTGCCTACACAGAGTGAAGTCCCAGCAGCTGCAGCAGCATCAGCAGATGACAGCCCCGTCAACAGCCCTCGATGTGCTACACCCTTAGCTGCTACAGCAGCAGCAGCTGCAGCAGCAACAAATGCCTCTCCTACACCCCAGTCGCCCAAATGCAGCAGGCGTTTGACAGCAGCAGATCAACAGCAGCTGCCATCGCCCTTACGTGCTTTGCGGCACCTGCAGCAGCTGCGCATGGGTGGTCAGCAGCAGCAGCATCAAGGTGGTCACCAGTGCCCGTTGCAGCTGCTCTTTGGCGGCTTGGTTGAGCTGATCGAATTGGTCAAATCCTTGGCACCGCCTCATCATCAGTGTCCGGTCACCAGGGCAGCAGCAGCAGCAGTAGCTCGCCTTGGTCGTATGAGCACAGGTCGTGTTGGCAAGAGGGAGAGGGAGAGGCAGCTGGCTGAGAGGGTCAGGTATGAGCCAGGATGGGTACTGCTGCCTGCACCCAAGGCACAACCAGCAGCAGCAGGAGATGTGGGTGGGGTTTAGGTGGAGAACATTTCAACTCATAGCTGCTGCCAGTGATATAGAAGTGGCAGCTGCAGAGGCTGTGCTGCATGAGCTGTAAGGCGCAAGGATATTGTTTAGTAGGACTATTTGTTGCATGACAGCGCATTGTCTGCTAAGACCTGGTTCGAGTGCAAGCGAAACAAGTGGTCAGAATCTGGTGCATTTGTTATGTGACATCGCGGTGTATCTGACGCTGAGCAAGGTACACGGTTCATGCAGCCGTTGTGTGTAGTGTGCGGGTTTACTAGCACTGAAACAAGTGTTCTGTGCTGTGGTTTGCTTGTAGTGCTGTCAACTCAGCGCTCCTTCTTGGGTGTGCTACTAGAGACATCTGTTACTAGAGACATCTGTTCAAGTTGGGCAACAGCAGGGTTGTACTGCCAACAAGTCTGTGTGTTTGTTGTTTATTCAGCTGTGTCAACAGCTGCCTTGTTGCTGGGTAGTTGCCCGTCATTGCGCAGTGCTATCAGGTATGTTGACACAACTGTGGCGCTGATTGTGCACACCATCTTAGTGCGTTGATGTTTCAGCAAACAGTCCGTAGAGGGTCAACATCATGACAGCACCCGCTGGTGCCTGCCTCAGGTGTCCACTGGATCTTCAAGCGTTATCTAGGCATGAAATGAAATGGCTGGGATCTGCACTACTGTATGTTGATCATAAGGCCCACGGGCGGGGTGCAGCTGCTGGCGATGTGCTGCAGTGGTTGGGTTTTGTTGGCGAGTTTTGCCTCTCTAGGTACAGTCCTTGGTTCTGTCAGGCATGGAGGCGATGGAACACTGCAGGACTTGGGTGTCACACAGCTTGCATGGTGGTCTGCACTTGTGGAGCTTGTCATGGGTGTTGTGGTTGTGCAGCACCTGGTGCTCAGCATGAAAGGATGTGAAATCGAGGCTTGGAGGCAGGCTGTCTTTTGCTTGACAAGCTGCAACCTTCAGCTAGCGAACTGACAGAGATATGCAAGTTGGGTCTGAATGTTGCTGCTGTCACCTTGTGTTGATAGCTTTCTTCTTTAGGGAGATGTGGTTGGGGCAACTGCAAACTGGTATTGCTTGTTATGTCTATGCTGTCTGTACTATCAGTGTTGCAGTACTTGCTTGTCAGATGCGTTGTGTTCCTAGTGAGCTGCCTCTGTGCTGCTAAAGGCTGGTTGCTGGTGCAGAACTTTGTGTTGCTGTGGTTTAGGGCACATCGTAGCAAGGTTGACATGTCACCTTCTGCTGTACATAAGGTCTATCTGTTACACAATCAGGCGTGCTTTGGTGGAGCTTGTTGTAGCAGACTGGCAAGCGCATGCTTGGTCACTCGTGAGGTACCATGACATGTTGGCGCACTGATGTCTTGCTGTCAGCTGCAGCTGGATCATTGCTGGTCAACCCACTGTTGTACTCAAACTTGTCCCACTTTGTTGATGATTTGCTATTGCATGCCTTTTTTGTGAGTTGTTATATCTTGCCATTGCAGCGAACAAAGCTGATATATGGAGTCCCCATGCTCAGGCTGCGTGTCAGCATGGGCCACTGGGTTGTTCAGCAGATTTTGTGTACTTGTATACACAGCGCACATCGCTGTTCGTTTTGTGTGTTACTGTCCTTGGTTGTATGTGTTGTTTCTGTTGTGTCAGCTATCATGGTTTCAGGATCTGCGAGCAACGTAGGCAGGTTCGTATGACAGTCCCTGCAGAAGTACTGTCACTAACCGATGCTACATGATCTTGGGCGCCATCTTGTCGGAAGTCATTGGATTGTGCCACACTCTGCATCTGTACACCGCTTTGTGGTTGCAGTTGATTGAGTTCAGCTGGGGCCCCAAACGCGTCAGTCCCTTTCCCTAGACAGTCCGCTTGCAAGCATGCAGCTCACAGCACCTGGGAAGAGTTTTCTGAGGTAACAACGATCTGTTCGCAGTAGCTTGAGCTGTTGAAAGCACTAGGTATCACGGCTCCCTGGACGAGACGAAACCTCCCATAGTTGCCACCTGATGCTCACAATTCGCGCGCTATCTAGCTCATAGCATTAAGATCATATCTAGCATCGTGTCACACGAGTTTGCCAAGGGCGGTGGCACGTCCCTGCTATGCGTGTGCGGGACCAGCCTGGCCTGTACAGCAACACTACAGCGGCGGGCATGGAACGGGTCCTAGATCGCCCTCATTGATAGTCGGAGTACTCCAGCATGTACAACGGCATACGTCTGGACTTCACACAACGCTCAGCTTCAGTAGAGTGTGAACGAACCCTTGCACCAGCACCAGCCTCTTAACAAACATGGCCCAACCTGCACTGCTTGGTTTATGGGTCATTTGTCAAGGTGAATGTCAAAGATTTATACAGATGTCCTGTACAGCAACCTATCAACTGCTTCTGCTGCAGGTGCAGAGCATTCAGTGCTGTCAACCGCATCCAGAGGC
>JARWLF010000629.1:0-14366 GCA_029853055.1 Scenedesmus sp. KT-U
ACCTGCGGTAGCAACTCGTTGCCTCCACATGCCCCCAACACAATGATCTCCCGCATAGGATCAGGCAACCCCACACCAGCTGCTGCGGCGCCACTCAACAGCCCAGCTGCTGCGGCCTGCTGCTGCTGCAAAGCCAGCTGCTGTTGTCGCTGCTCCATCATGGCTTTGAAGTTGTTGATGATCAAACCTGCTGCTGAACAGTCCAGGACATAGATACATGGAGTGCCCAACCAGGTCTGTAGCTCATACATACTCAGGGGAATGTACTGCGTGTATCTGCTGTTGAACACCCAGATTTCACCGTTCACTGTGGGGCGAGGAACTCCGTGACCATTGTAGTGAAACAGCACACGCTCATTCTGCAGCAGGAATCGAGTTACATCAAGAGCATATGAAGTTTGTTCGTCTCTGCTTGCTACACAACCGTTTGCTGTGCATTTTAAAGCTAAGACTGTCTTCGTACATCTTGATGTGCATGACATGCCGGTAGCATGTCTCTCATGGCATCAAAATGCTGTCCTCTGTGCTTCTGCAGGCATCTTGTGCGCTGTTGCAGCTAACTGGTTGTTCTTGCACACACACCTTGGCTGTTCTCCTGCAGCTGATGCAGAGCTTCTTGACGTCTTCCATAGTGGGGTCCAGATGCATCTTGTACTTGGCACGAGGCTGCCACCGCTCATACTGAGCTTGGAGGTTCTTGCCTGATATCAGAACAAGCAACTCATAACATTGAGGAGCTCCTCGTGCAGGGCAAGTGTAGACTGCATGGTAAGTGTGCTGCACTGGTTGCACACAAAAGCGTGTGCTCGCAGCTGCTATCTCTCACAACCCCACCTTGAAGCTACACTTGATCGCATGACGGCAAACAGATGATGCATTATACTATTGTGATAGTCACCTATTGTTTCAAGTGCCTTGGCGGGCTGCATGCTGAGAGGGTCCACCCAGCACTCTAACCTAGCACAAGGACTAATCTTGATAACATCCGGAGGATCCACTCCAATGTTCAAACACAGCACCAGCGCAACTGCAGTTGTTTTGAGCTTGTCTTTTTGTCGCCATTTGGAGACAAGGCCATGGTCTGTGCTGCGCTGCTCTGACAGGTCGTCACCAGCATCATGGCGTTCCTGCAGGGCAACAGACCAACGTGTCTTGCAGGCCGCTACTGTTGCTGGTCTATCGGAGACTGAAAGACTGCTACACTTGGTGTCCTTTGCTTTGCTGTATGAATAGAGATCCTGGTGCTGCAGTGGCTAGGGTTGAAAGCTGTAGCGTCTTCTCTGGTGCAGGGTTATGGTGTGTCCTGCAGTAGTTTCTTGCTAGTGGCTGCAGTAGCAGCTGCTGCTGCTAGGGATACCGTTGTACTGACCAACATGTCACATACTTTGTACAGTCCTGCAACTGTTATGCTTCCTCAGAGGTTTGGCATGTCAAGAGAAGTGTGCATGACTGTCACAGCTGCGAATTGTTGTGCCGCGATGATTTGAGGCTGTGGTTGTTGAGCCGCTGTGCTGTCTCGACGGTAGCAGCTGGACGCTACAACTGCACCTACCTCACAAAACAGCCGCTGGTGCAAACGAGCTGCTGTGCTTGTTGCTGCCATGAGTACCTGCAGGGGCAGCAGCAATAGCTGTCTGTGGGCAGAGAATACAGAGCTGGCCCCTGCTCCAGCTCTTGGCTTTCAAGTTTTGATGAGGTCTGATGTGGTAGGATGGTTTGGTATGTTGATGAGAGAGCAGATTAGTACGAAATTGCGCAGTGCCGGGTGAGTGAGCAAGCAGTGGTGAAAACGTGATGGCAGTACAACAAACACGCAAGCCAAACAGGCGTGACAGGGGTGTCCAACAGCATATATACAGGACAAATAGGGGCAGCTACCCACCGGATCAGCTATGTGCAATCGCCTTACTCCCTCATCTGCTTGGACTGTCGAGTTGATGCTGCTGATCCGGGTGGGAACTGGCTGTGCACCAGCAAGCTGGTCGGAAATCTGCATTTCATATATCCCATCGAAGTGCAAAAAGCTATTTTGAGTATCTTCAGCAAGGAGGTGAGCAACCCTTGTCTCCTAAACGTCCAACACGCGTGCGTACAACTCTCGGCTTACAAAATCATACCAAGAGACTTGTGAACAGTCTTCTAGCAGACAATGCGCTGGCTCGTATCACGGGGTTCTAACAGTGTAGTTCATTTGTCAGCAGCACGAACATTTGTTGGGGGCATGCTCGCTGTAAAACTGACTAAATTGCCAATTAGCAACCAAATAGCTCATGAGACAGAGTTTGTGTTGCAGTTTCTCGTCAAACCACCCAAACTTGATCGACTGCCTCTCGTGATACGACGTATCAAGCCTGGTTCATTGTAGACGTTTTTCTGCGTTGATATACACCCTACGTAGTCTGTCTAGTATTGTGTAAGCCTGTTACGACTCTGGACTGTGTACCATCAGCGGCATGGTGGACCTGAATGCTCTTGCACGTCATAACTGCAACAACAGCAACGATGGCGCCGAGCCACACACAGGCACAACCATCGTGGCATGCACATACAGTTCAGGCGTTGTTTTAGGTGCAGATGGACGTGTTAGTACTGGCAACTATGTCTCCAACAGAGCCTCAAATAAAATCATGCAGTTGACAGACAATGTCTTCCTGCTGCGATCGGGTAGTGCAGCTGATACACAAGCAATAGGGGACTATGGTGAGGCTGTGGGAGATAATAGACAATCTAGATGTTTGATCATGTGCAGTCACTTCTTTGGAGTGCTTTGCTCCCCAGTACACGGGTGTGTGACCTCCTCCTGTGCCTGCACATGCAGTAAGATACTTCTCCGAGCGACTAGCTGCAGAACTTGGAGAGGATCCATCCGTGCAAACAGTAGCAAACTTGGTGGCAACAGTGAGTGTTGCAAGCTTGGTGGAACTGCCGTCACAACAGCACCGCATGCATGCAATTCCCAGCAGGCAGCTAAGGACCTTGACATTGTGTGTGTTGCTCCGGGAGGTTAAAAGCAGCACGCCATGATGCATGCAAGTTATCTGTCAACAACAGGATGCTATGTCAGGCTCATGCAGTGGTTGTAGCAGACATGTTGCCATGCATATTGCAGATGAATTACAACAACAAGAACAACCTGATGGGCGCACTGTTGGTTGCTGGTTTTGATCAACACAAAGGCGGTCAGGTAACAGGGCCTCAGATTGAGCTACGTGTGGCAGCAGCTGGTAGCAGCAGCTGGCGACCATACATGCTGTCTGCTGCTGTGCTTACTCCCATGACAGCAAGTTCTGATCACAAGCAACCCAAACCAGCAGTCTTGGTTCACGACAGCGAAAAGACGCTACGATATCTCAGCTGTTACATCAGCTTCTGCCGCATGTATCGATGTCGACAACTAGGCTCGAATCATTTGTGTGCAGGTATTTGGGATACCTATAGGGGGCACGATAGTCGAGGAGATGTGGGCTATTGATGGGTCAGGCAGCACATACATCTGGGGCTACATGGACAGTGCTTGGAAGTAGGTATCTCAGCAGGAGTGTTTCAGAATTGACTTTGAGCCACTGCATGTAAAGCAAGCGCTCCGCAAAAGTGCCATGCTCTTTGCAATTGATCATGTATACTGACATGGTGCCAGCAGATAAGGGACCTTATGAGGAGATCACAGCAGCCCTGCACTACCAACACCTATGCCAACTCCTCAACAGCAATTCCAGCATGATGCTATCTGCGTGGTGGCAGGCTGCTGAGTGTTGACGTGTTGCACAGGCCCAACATGACCCGAGAAGAGGCAGAGGCTTTTGTAACTGAAGCTCTGGCATTGGCCATGGCTCGTGATGGTTCCTCTGGAGGCGTCATCAGGACTGTTACGCTGGACAAGGATGGACCAAAACACAGGTGCAGTGCGTCTGCTATGGAAGCTGTATTCCCTCCTCTCTTCCTCGGGCATGTTGTCACACAGTTGCACCATGGCATCATAGTCTGTTCATAGTCGTATGCATATAGTCACAGAGGACTAGTTCTGGTTGTTTTGGGTAGACTGCTGATGTTTTCACCTGGCAATGGAGTTGGGACTGTTGCATCGGAGACCTCAATAGAGGCAGACACTTCTCACTACATAGGGTTTATCACGTGTATTCTGCTTACTGTGACTGCAGGTACATTGGAGGTAATGATGTGCCAATCTTCCATGAGGAGCTCCCACAGCCACGTGCACCTGTTGGCCCTGCAAGTATGGTCATGGGGTGATTTACAGTCTTGGGACAGCATAACTTCAGCACTTGTGAGCAGAGATGTGAGGGTTATTGAGTCTTGGTGGCGCTCAGACCTTGACTCTGCTGATATACAGCGATTGCCATGCAATTGTTGGTGAGTTGCTGCGGTGAAGATTGCTCTCCCGGGGGCTGTCATGTCCCGCTGGTTGGCTGAAAAGACACCAAGTCTGGGTCCTGGCAACCACAGACCGTGCTACTGGAGGTTGCTACTTGCAGCTTTGCTATCAGTTTTTGAAGGTTATTCAGATTCTGTCCATCACAGCAGACAAGTGCTTCAGCTGATTGTCAGTATGTCTCAGCAGCACTTGTAATGGTGTCAGCATGTTCAGAGGACAGCAAATCGCCATGCCGTGTTGATCGGATGAACAGCAGTGACCTTGACTCAACCTGCCTTGTGCAGGAGGGGTGAATGCACGTCATAAAGGCCTCAGGCTGTTTGATCTGATACAAACAGTTGATGTTGCCAGCTTGCTCACATCCGAAAATGCCAGCTTCAATAACAGCAGAAGTTCTATTGGTTCTAATGGTTAATGAGAACATTTCTATGGTGTAGGCCTACAATAGTAGTTCAACTCAACATTGCAATCCACTGTAACGGAGCATTGACCCTTCTTTGCGCCGTGAGAACCGCGCACCCCCCAGTATTTTTTACTGCAATAATTGCATGATGCAGTGGTCCGAGCCTGATTCAATCTGCTAAGTTCGCATACAGGAAACCGGCCGCTGTTCAAGTTAACAGACCGCCGTTCAAGTCGACGACTCTACAGTCACTGGCAGTTCTTTGCATTGTAATCTTTCCTACTGCACTGCACAAACCATTCAATCAGACAAAGACACAATTACTTTCACTGCAAGAAATACAAGTTCCACACAAGCACGCAACTGGACACATTGCTGTGGTCACAAGATGCATCAACCATCAAACTTCTGACAACTAATAACACCATCAGCAGGCAGCGCTGAGGCACTTGCCGACCATGGCCACATAATACATAAGATACAGCCATGTAGGAATGCATATGCAGCTACATCATTCAACACCGTCTCTCTGTGACCCATTCCTACAGAACCTGCAAAGTCATGTTGCTGGCTGCATAACAAGACCCCCGGATTCAACTTCTGGCTCGGAAGACTCCCGATCTGAAGATGTTACTGTTGGCTGGCGACTGGAAGCGTCTTTGACACTATCATGGCCTTCTGCTCTACGCTTCTGTCGTGCTGTTCCTACACTCTGACATAACAAGATGGTGTTGAGTGTTCCCTGGCTGAGATAACCTGCCATCAGCAGCATGTCGCCTGTTAGTACTACTGTAGTAAAGATCCGAGCTGTGTTGCCTGCCACGTTGAGTAGACACGTCATGACTGACAGCACGCCTGCATTGCCCCTCCGGATGTTGAGAACAATCTGAGGCAGTCGACTCCCCAGTGCCATGGTGACGATGTTGCTTGCTTGCAGGGCAGCAAGAACTCCAAGTGGACAACATGGCGACAGCAGCCATGCGCAGCCAATGACTACTGCTACTCCGACTGCTGCTGCAACCCATTTCTTGGTTCTGCTGAAGCGGAATATGAGTGCTATGAGTACGATGTCCTGTGCCCAACAGGCTACTACCTCTCCATATGTGTTGAAACCATAACCCTGCAGGAAGCAGAAGCAGAGGTAGGGTCAGAATGCTAGGCTAAGCATCCTCACAACATGCATGGATTTGATGCGATGCTCCTGTGGCATCTCACTCTGTAATGCAGTACCAGCCTACAAGCATGTCCGTACCGGCCTTTGCAATGGCAGTGTTGCAACACACTTCAAGAAGCTTTGGTCGAATGATGTTGCATTGCCGAATGTCGGAAAGGTGAGCATTCCTTGCAAGACAGCTGAATGTTACCAAGACCACGGAACATTGCTCACCTGGCTGAGATTGTAAGCGATAGTGATGGAGTAGCAGCATAGCTCCACAATGTAGCTGGTCAGAGACAAGCCCTCGGTGCTCTGATGCTGTAAGACTTTCATAATCTGCGGTACACTCCTGAATAGACTGCCTGCTAGAACTGCATACCCCAACACGACTGCTACAACCTTGCTAAGACTGAAAGCGCTAGTGCTCACTGCTGCCGCTGATGCCACTGCTGTAGCTGCAGCAGCAGCAGGCTCAGCAAGTGCTAAGCTGGCACCACGGGCTTCTATTGATCTAAAGTATGTGGGTCTGTAGATACAGGCGCTTTGGCTGCAAGGGTTGCCAGTATGCCAGCTGCTGCTTGCATGGTGTAACTGTGCACTGCAGCTGTTGCAAGTGCTATAAGAGAGGCTGGAGTGACCTGCATACCCACAGCAGGTTATTGTTGCCCTACTGCTGCAGCAACTCGCTTGCTGCCAGGCTGCTGTCTGGTGTGGACGAGTACAACTGTGCATCGTAGCATGGCACCAGCAGTTGCCAGCTGCGCCACTGATGTGGAGAGTGGCCTGAATGCCCGACTTTGCAACTCTGCGTCTGCGCAACTGCCTGTCACCATAAATTGTGACGCTCTGACTGGAGAGGTGGAGCCCGAACCCTAAGAGGTGCCCGGCTTGCTGTACATGTGCAGTGGGTTGGCTCTGAAAGCTGGCCAGCATCCTGTTCACTCAATGGCACTATGCAGAGCAGAAAGGCTGCTGAACTAGGATTACAGACCTGCGAATAGCACAAAGCGACACAGCAGACCTGCTAAAAGACCTGGTCTTGTGGGCTTGAGTACCACACATACGTCTGCGATGGCGTTACGAAGCAGGGGGATTGCCACATCTCATACGCTGCTACGCACCTCCGACTTGTAGTCTACCTAGAGCTGCTCGCAAACCAATCGCAGACACCGCTTCTGCCGCTGTGCTTTCGCTTTTGCGAGATGCGAAATGAGGGACACCAGCTACCTCTCCCCGAAGCAGACGACCCTGATCAGAGCTAGTGCTGCGGTATACCTTCGTTCTATATATATGTACACAGACTACTCACTGACGTGAGAACATGGGTCCCTGTTACCGAAGTGTGCAACACGACAACTCAAGCTCGAAGCTGGTACCTGTTTATAAGCGTCCCGCATAGGTACTTGATCACTGAGAGACAGTACGTCACTCTTGCACTCACGCGATGCAGCTGTTGTGGAGTACATTTGGTAGCTGGGCCAGAGCGCTCAAACACATACCGCATGACAGAAGGCCATGCAGCTGTCAACACCTTGGCCTTTGAGCTCTCCGTATTCCGGATCAAAACTATATGTATTGCCCGGTCACGCTAGGTCGCGAGCGCAGGATTAGCAGATTCAGTTGCGGTGACCGCTGTTGACACTGACCGCCATGGGGTGATCACGATCGTGCCACTGAATCATGTCACGAATAAGAGTTAGATTACATCCTCATCTGTCGTGTGCGGCACAATATGGCCAGCAGCTTTGGTGGGTGCCTTCCCTCAGGCAGGCTAGTTGCTCGCAGCAGACTCAAGGGCCGCAACAGACATCCTTTGTCGGAGCTGTATCAGATTCTACGACCCCATGGCAGTCCCTGCAGTCGCAACCTTTGGCTATACAGCAATGTCAGCATGAACATCAGCATATAAGCGGGGTTACCCGCCAACATATACCAAGATTGAATCATGTAGGGCAGTCATCGGCGTACAGTGTTCAACAGCAGCATCGTACGACAATTGGGTTAAATATGCAGCAATATCGTGCCTTTCAAGGCAGTATATCTTCCTGTCATGTCGGAGTTCTGCATCTGTCACTACAGCAGCAGCAAAGCGCTGTTGCAGCTGCTGCTGCAATTGCTGAGGCAGACATCGCCTCAACAGCATGCTCGCAGCGGCCGCAATTGTTTCAATGCGATGCAAGCAGGTCAGATGAGAGCTTAGCAAGCAGTAGCTACCAGCAAGCCAGCAGCAGCCAGAGCCACTTATCTGACCAGGAAACATCCCCCTTTTTTCGTAATAAAACTCATGAGTCCAGCTATATCTACAACGCCTATAACTTATCGCAAGGCTCATCACAAGGAAAGCCGTTTGAGGATGATATGATTGACAATGTAGACAGAATCAGACTGTACAACAGCAGTGGCAGACATGAATGTGACAAAAGCCACAGACGCAGGAAGCAGCAGCAAAAGAGAAGCAGATCCGCTCAGCAGCGGCATTATGCCGACATGAGATCCCCAGCTAGTTGGTACCCTCTGGCACGTGCCATGCAGCGGCAGTTGATCGCACATGTGGGCGCCACAAACAGCGGCAAAACACATGCAGCACTGTCAGCACTCATGGCAGCTAGCAGTGGTGTGTATTGTGGCCCACTTAGACTGTTGGCCTGCGAGGTGAGAAGAAGAGTGGTCTCAGTAAGTGCTGTGCAGCAGCTAGCTGTCGATTTGTCCTGCAGTTTGGCTTGTCATTTGGTGCCTATGAACCTGTGGTTGTGTATGCGCAGTTGTACATATCAACTCCACTGTTTCAGGTCATTCGACAGCCTCACGCTGAAGCGTTATGTACGGGAGGCAGCTTTCACAACCAGCAACGACTGCTCCTGCTTTTGTTGATCTGCAGGTTGCTGACCGCCTCAATGCTGCAGGGGTGCCCTGCAACCTTGTTACTGGGCAAGAGGTGCGGCTGCTCAAAGGAGCCAGGCATACAGCATGTACAGTAGAAATGGCAGACCTGGATCGACAAGTTGAGGTGCGCGCGGTACACCTTGCTTGAGAAAGTACAGACAGATGCAGACATCAGTCACAGAGCGATGGAACCTGTCCTGCTAGCTAGAACCCAGCGGCATGGCATGTATTGGTCCAAGTGTCCGTCAAGACTGTAGAAGAGATTGCCTGTTGTTGTACCTATTTGGAGCATGCCCTGTGCTCACTGAGTCACAGTGTACCGTGAGCTATAGCACATGCATGCTCTGTGTTTCCCATGCTCCCCCTATCCCAACTCAGAATCCTCATCTCTGCACATTTGCAGGTTGCTGTCCTGGATGAGATTCAAATGATAAGTGACAAGTCTCGTGGTTGGAGCTGGACACGGGCACTGTTGGGTCTCCCAGCACAGTCTATACACCTCTGTGGTGACCCTGCAGCAGCAGACTTGATTGCTGAGCTGGCAGAGCACTGCAGCGACGCCCTGCAGGTCAACAGCTACAGGCGCTTGTCTCCCCTCATAGTGGAACCCAGGGCATTGGGTGGTGTGCATGCTGTCGAAGAAGGTGACTGTGTGGTGGCCTTTGGGCGTAAGGCACTGCATAAGCTCAGGAAGAGCATCTTGGCCACTAGGAAGGATGCCAATGGGGAGGACTTTGATTGCGATGCAGCTGATGTGCGGCATGGTGTTGGTATGGTGTATGGAGCTTTGCCACCAGAGGCACGCAGGAGTCAAGCAGCGTTGTTTAATGCAGGTGCGGAACACAGGGTTCAGCAGCTGATCTGGAGAATGCAACATCATACACTGCAGGGTCTCACAGGTGCTTCCTATCATAGGCTATGACATCCGCTCTGTCCAGACATGTCAGAAGCACTGTTGCCACCTTGACACTTCACTGGGTCATGACCTGTCTGGTGTGTTTCAGGCCTCCGAAACTGCACAGGTTCAGCAAAGGCCCCACGTTATTGACATTCCTCTTGTGCTGTGTGTGCAGGTGCTGATGAAGGGCCTCGCTACAGTGTGATGGTTGCATCAGATGCCATCGGCATGGGACTCAACCTCAACATCCGCAGGTACAATTCTGAATGCCAAGTACTCTTGAGGTACCTTGTTGTCCTGCCACTTGATGGCTCACACCAACATGCTACCCCGCCAGTTTGCTTGCATATAGATGGCTGAGAGAATAGTTTGAAATGCTATTCCATAATATTTCAGGCTGTAACCCCATGCAGGGTGGTGTTTGCCTCCATGCACAAGTATGATGGTGAAGAACGGCGCCTGCTGACACCATCGGAAGTAAAGCAGATAGCTGGCAGGGCTGGACGGTATGGAGGAGCACATGCAGCAGCAGGATATGTCACCTGTCTCAATCAAGAGGACCTTCCATTGCTGCGTGAGGCACTGGGCACTGCTAGTAGTCAGAACACACATGCATGCTTGTTGCCCAGGTGAGACAGGGTTTTGAAGTTTGTGTTGAGGTTATGATCATCATGACATGCTTCATGCTTCAAACATCTGCTGCTGTCCATGCTGAGCTTTTCGGTGGACTTACTCTTGCAATCAGTGCAAACAATAGCAGACCACAGCTTACCTGCTCTGTTGGTGCTGGGAACCGTAGTTGAACACTGCCCTGCATATGACAAGGAAAAAGAACCTTCCTGCTTGTGCAACTGCTTCCAGCTTTGAACAATTGGAGCTATACCAAAGCAGCTTGAAAGAAACAATACCATTCCACCGGGTCCTCAGCAAGTTTTCTGCAGCTGCAAGGCTATCGAGTCCCTACTTTCTTGCTGATATGTCCAACATGGTGTCCTTGGCCCGTGTGTTGAGGCACCTGGAGGATGACATGGACACAGAGGATATGTACACCTGGTGCATCAGTCCTGCAGGCGCTGATGATCCAGCAGTGTTGCAGGTGGGCCTCGGTGGTAGTACCACTGATGCAGGACAGGAATGTGGTGCATGTCTGAGTTCCTGACGCTGTAATAGCAAGTGGACTGGGCTGAAGTTCATACACCATGGATCTGAGCTACCACAAGGCTCGGAGCACTCACATTCCTTCTTTCAGAGTTCATATTATGCTAGTATACACAGGCAATGCTGAGGACTGGCTCTGTTGCTCCTGTACTGTGCTGTCGTGCTTGTCACAGGCCCTCTTGACCTTCGCAACTCTGTACGTAGATGACCACCGCATAACCCCAGACTGCATAACAACTTCAATCAGCAGCCCACCAAGGACACCAGCAGAGATGAAAGCCGCTGAGGAGTTGTTCAGAGTGTATGACCTGTACCTCTGGCTAGCTGGCCGGATGGGACCAGGCGTGTTTCAGGGTCAGAAGCAGGTCAGACAGCAGCGTCAGCAGGTTGCAGAGCTGATAAACTTTGCGCTGCAGGAGATGGGCGGGGTGCTGGGACATGCAGCAAGGCCTGCAGGACACAAAGGCCGAGTAGGCAGGGGAGCGACGCAGGAGAGCAGAGGGGGTGGGAGAGAGGAACGTGAGAGAGTGAGCAGTAATATGTTCTCAGCATCAGAAGATGAGTGTGACGAAGCAGAGGTGATCAGAGGTTGATGGAGCACTGAATAACTGTTGAGTGCTGGATTGCTGTGAGTGACAGCTTATGTAGCAAGGTAACTGACGTAGGACTCCTACGCACAGTGTGCTGTGACTAGCTCCACCCTCGAATCAAGTGGCGTTGGGTCGTAGGTGTCAATGTTCTGGAATATGGGCAAGTGTTGGGATTGTGGTTGTGAAGAGGAAGGCAATCTTGTGCTGCACCAACTTGCTTGGTGCAGTCCTGCCAGTTGTGCAGCTCACTGTCAAAGAAGGGCCCCTTCTGAAGGCGGTTCGACTCATCAATAGCTGCAAACACAGAACACTGTTACTCAGTGACAGTGGCAGTCTGCCAGTAACAGCAGAGGTTTGCTGCTGTGTGACAGTCACTTACGGTCAGTTTGGCTTGGCTCTTGGGCCTAAACGTTTGGCAGCCTGCATGCATCGTCGAATCGTATTGTGCATGCGCCATCACATGTCATTGATGTTGACCACTGCTCTGCAGCAAAACACATAGTCTGGAGCTTCGTCACCGGTCAGTGATCTTCTAGAATGTCGATCCCATGCTGATGGAGTTGGTGGACAAAGCAGCTGCGACCGTTGAGTGACTCAGACAAGGTGGGCACTGTTATGAAACAAGAGGAATCTGGCCTATGCAACAAGTGCATGCAACAAATTGTGATGTGACATGCCACAAAGTCATAAACATTGCTGTCATGAGGAGGGCGGTGACCAAGCTACGAAGGGACCTGTACACTTTGACAAAGCAATTTCACTTGCTGAGGCTGGAAGGGACTGGTTGATGGGGCTGCCACTCCCTGTGGTAGGACCGCACGGGTGCCGGTATGCAAGCGACAGTAATGCAGCATGATGGTAGATATTTTTTTCAATGAACGCTGCCAAACGCTGTATCAGGTGATACACCATAGGCCGCATGAGGTAAGTCAGGTTGATTCAACGCTCTCAGATGTCTTGGTGTGTACCACAGTCAGGCTGTACTGGAGAGTACTGTGAAGACTAGCACATCAGGCATGATCATGTTCAGCACAGCGGTCCGTGCTGCCTGTGGCAACATCAAGTTGCACGCTTCACATTTGAAGCTGGCCTGCCAACAGTTCCCTGGCAATGACGAGTGCACGCGGCCAAGTTACACACGACCGCTCGGTTGCCTGCTAAGTTTGCGATCATCAGTGCGATACCCTAACCGCGTGCAGGCTTTCATGTTCCAAGCAAGTACAAATTGATGCAAATATTGTGATAAGACGACGAATTCGCACATAGCAATCTTTGAACCATGTTGCAGATCGTAGGCTGGAATGAGTGCCATTCGCATTCAGGCAAGCAGAAGAAAGCGGTAAAACGCCAAAGATCGCTCTTAAGCGAATCCATACGGGCCTCGCCCTCCAGGCTAGGAGCGCTCGGCCGGGACAGCTTTCAGAGCGTTGCCTCGCTAGAGAGTCAGTGGAGCGACACATTAGATAGTCCTCGTTCATTGGATAGTGACAATTCCGAAGAGGAAAGCCTTCCGGGAACACAGCCTGTTGAGATCAATTACTCCGAGTGAGTGCTAATCACATGTGCTGCATCAGCGACTATCAGACATGGCAACCCTAATACAAACACGGTCAATATGATATATCTGTTGATTGTGCATGTGCGAGTGACGTATGCAGCAAAGCTCCTCACAAAACCAGCAACTTTACGAGTGGGTTGTGCACCGTTGTCCACGTTACCTACCTTGCAATGCTACTGCCAACGATGTATCGGAAGAAGCAAGAAAGTCGAAGTATGTGCTTGGAATCACACGACACCCGACTTTTGGTGTACCTTGCTGCTGTACAATCCAGGGCTGCCCGCTGTCGCGTTGAAGCCGCAGAGGCCGCAGGCAAAGCACGCGATGAGCAGCTGGAGATGCTTCATGCCGTTCGGCAGTACATGGCTCAGCAGCAAGCTCGGCTCATCGCCAAACAGGGCATCAATGTCGTCTGAGCAGGGGATATGGTCAGCCACAGACTAGCCAGCAAGTCCCCAGATGCTCGGACCCATAGTGGCTGCTTGCTTATGTTGTGACACTGTGTCAACTCCCAGACACGGCTTCGCCCTTCTGTCCTATGCTCCAGCTCGTGTATCTATACTGCATCTGTAGTCTGCTAGTCAGGGTTGGCGGGGGAGATTGCAATCAAGTAGGCAGCAACTATTTCCAAGCACAGCGGCATGAAGGCTTGTTCTCGGTGCCTGGTGGGCCGCTTCAAGCTGAGTTGCTGTTGGCCTTGCATGTAGTGGCTTATGATGCTGCTGTGGGGCATGGCGTAGCAGGGCTTACATGCTGGACAGGCCTAGGCTTTTGCATGGCCAGTGTGCAAGTCCATTGTGTTATGCAGCACAGTTCGGGGGTTCTGGTTTGCGCTCTGAAAATATAGAATCTCTTTTTTACGCCTAGTAGCAGCACATGTGCTGGTTATTGTGCTGTTGCACAGATCACTTAGTGCTTGGTGCATGCTGTGCATCTACTCTCAATCAAAGCACCAGGTGCTTTCACATGATGCAAGTTGTTTGCGAGGGATGTGTGCTTGATCTTTTGGGAATCTTTCACTGTTGGATGCTTAAGACGCAGCAGTACGTGAAGCTTCACTGGCTTCCTCTGATGCTGCAACTGATCTGCAGCAGGGTGTTCTGTCTGGTGCCTGGTCCTCTGTGCTCTACAGATGTTTTCTGCTGCTACCATGCACGTGTATGGTTTATGCAGAGTCGTGATGTAGCAGCTGTGACCTTTCCTGGTCAACCCTGCTGCGGTTGTCCTGCACTGTGCCAGTAGCTGTTTGAGCAACACTGGCTTCAGGCCAAGTCCAGCCTGTGAAGTGCTTCCTGCATGCAGGGGTGGCAACTGAGGTCGGCTGATCAAA
>JARWLF010000630.1:0-14345 GCA_029853055.1 Scenedesmus sp. KT-U
GGGGGGGGGGGGGGGGGGGGCCTTCCCCCCCCCCCCCCCCGCCGCCGTGGCGCCGGGCGCCACGACGCCCACCCCGCCAGCCGCGGCGCGGAAGGCGGGCGGGGCCGCAAATTCCGGTCAGGCCATGGCCGATGCCCTGTCGGCGCTGGCCAATCTGGGCTATGGTCCCTCCGAAGCGGCGGCGGCAGTGGCCGAGGCTCAGGCGGGGGAACCGGGCGCCTCGACCCCCGTTCTGATCCGGGCGGCGCTGCGTCTTCTGGCGCCGAAGGATTAGCGGAGGCTGGCTGATGGAAGCGAATATCAAGGTCTTCATGCTGATGGCCGCGCTGACGGCGCTGGTCATGGTTCTGGGCTGGATGCTGGGCGGTGGCGGCGGCGCGGTTCTGGCGCTGCTGATCGCGGGGGGCATGAACTTCTTTGCCTACTGGAACAGCGACAAGATGGTCCTGCGCCAGCAGGGCGCGGTCGAACTGTCGCCCAATCAGGGGGCCGAGCTTTACGCCATGACCGCCGATCTGGCGCGTCGCGCCGAGATGCCGATGCCGAAGCTCTATCTGCTTCCGACCGAACAGCCCAATGCCTTTGCCACCGGCCGCAACCCTGAAAATGCCGCCGTCGCGGTCACGCAGGGCCTGTTGCGCGCGCTGAACCGCGACGAGATCGCCGGTGTGATCGCGCATGAGCTGGCCCATATCAAGCATCGCGACACGCTGACCATGACCATCACGGCGACGATGGCGGGGGCGATTGCCATGATGGGCAACATGATGCTGTTCATGGGCGGGCGCGACGGGCGCGGGGGCGGGATCGGCGCGGTTCTGGCCATGGTCCTGGCGCCTCTGGCCGCGGCGATGGTTCAGATGGCCATCTCGCGCGCCCGCGAATACGAGGCCGACGCGACCGGCGCCGCGATCTGCGGGCAGCCGCGGGCGCTGGCCTCGGCGCTGCAGCGGATCAGCGCTGCCGCAGGCCGCAGCGTGAACGTGCCGGCCGAAAAGAACCCTGCCGCTGCCGCGATGTTCATCATCAATCCGCTGCACGCGCTCAAGGCCGACCGGCTGTTCGCCACCCATCCGCCCACCGAGGAGCGCATCGCCCGCCTGATGGCACTGGAGGGGCGCGCCGCCGCCGCCCCCGTCCGGCCGACCGCTGCCAGCCGCATCCCGCGCGCGGGCCGCAACGATCCCTGGTCACGCGGATGAGCCAGCCGGACCCCGTGCTGCGCGCCGACCGGATGGAGGGCGATGCCGAGGATCGCGCCTTGCGACCCCAGGGCCTGTCGGAATTCGTGGGCCAGGCCGAGGCACGGGCCAACCTGAAGGTCTTCATCGAAAGCGCGCGCATGCGCGGCAAGGCGATGGACCACACGCTGTTCTACGGCCCCCCGGGGCTGGGCAAGACGACGCTGGCGCAGATCATGGCGCGCGAACTGGGCGTGAACTTCCGCATGACCTCGGGGCCGGTCATCGCCCGGGCCGGCGACCTCGCGGCGATCCTGACCAATCTGGAAGCCCGCGACGTCCTGTTCATAGACGAGATCCATCGCATGAACCCCGCCGTCGAGGAGGTGCTCTACCCCGCGATGGAGGATTTCGAGCTGGATCTGGTGATCGGCGAGGGGCCCGCCGCCCGCACCGTCCGGATCGAGTTGCAGCCCTTCACGCTGGTCGGCGCCACGACGCGGCTGGGCCTTCTGACGACGCCGCTGCGCGACCGGTTCGGCATTCCGACGCGCCTGCAATTCTATGAAATTGCCGAACTTGACCTGATCGTGCAGCGCGGCGCGCGTCTGATGGGGATCAGCGCCGATCCGGAAGGCACGATGGAAATCGCCCGCCGCGCCCGTGGCACGCCGCGCATCGCCGGGCGGCTTCTGCGCCGGGTGGTCGATTTCGCGCTGGTCGAGGGCAATGGCCGCCTGACGCGCGAGATCGCCGATCTGGCGCTGACGCGGCTCGGCGTGGACGATCTGGGCCTTGACGGTGCGGATCGGCGCTATCTGACGCTGATGGCGCAGCATTACGGCGGCGGCCCGGTCGGGGTCGAGACCCTCGCGGCCGCGCTGTCGGAAAGCCGAGATGCGATCGAGGAGGTGATCGAGCCCTATCTGCTGCAGCAGGGCCTGATCGCACGCACGCCGCGCGGGCGGCAGCTTGCACCTCGGGCCTGGCGCCATCTGGGGATCGAGGCCCCGCGGATTCCCGCGCAAAGTGATTTGTTCGACAGCGACGGCTGACAAAGGTTGAATAAACCTTTATTAAAACAGGCGCTGCCCAACGCAGGCAAATCAGTCTAATGCAATTCGTTAATTGCGCGGAAGGCTGTTGGCCCATAGATAGAAAATATGAACGATTCGTCTCACTTCTCATTGGACACGATGCTGTGCTTCGATGTCTATGCCGCCAATCTGGCTTTTGGCCGGCTGTACAAGCCGATGCTGGACGAATTGGGCGTGACCTATCCGCAATTCCTGGTTCTGACCTCGCTCTGGCAAGAGGACGGGCAGAGCGTCGGGATCATCAGCGCGGGGCTTGGTCTTGACAGCAGCACCCTGACGCCGCTGCTCAAGCGGCTGGAACAGGCGGGGCTGGTGAACCGCCGGCGCGACACCGATGACGAACGCCGCGTCCGCGTGAGCCTGACCGCGGCCGGGCGGGCCCTGCAGCAGCCGGCAAAGTCCGTGCTGAAGCGGATCGGCGAATCGCACGGGCTTAGCCAGTCCGAGGTCGAGGGGCTTCAATCGCTCTTGTGGCGGCTGCGCCGCGCGCTGGCCGCTGCGGCAGGCTGAACCCTTGCTTATTCCCCTGCGGCGTTGCATGGGACGGGCATGAAGCCCACCGACCAGATCCCCGATATGCAGGCCCTCCGGGTCGAGATCGACACACTGGACCGCGACCTGGTTCGCATGCTGGCGCGCCGGCGTGACCTGATCGACCGTGCGGCGCAGCTCAAGGCGGTGAACGGATGGCCCGCCCGCATCGACGCCCGCGTCGAGGAGGTCGTCGCCAATGCGCGCAGCCATGCCCTGGATCACGGGCTGGATGCCGACCTGATCGAGACGATCTGGCGGCAGCTGATCGAGGCTGCCATCGCCCAGGAAGAACGCCAGCTTGAACGCAAGGAGCAGCCATGACCGCAGCGATCATCGACGGAAAGGCTTTCGCGGCCGGATTGCGCGCCCGGATCGCCACCGAGGTCGAGGCGCTGGCCCGGCGCGGGATCAAGCCTGGCCTTGCCGTGGTGCTGGTGGGCGAGGACCCGGCCAGCCAGGTCTATGTGCGGTCCAAGGGGCGCATGACGGTCGAGGTGGGCATGGCCTCGTTCGAACACCGCCTGCCCGACACGACGCCCGCGGACGAATTGCTGGCCCTGATCGCGCGGCTGAACGCTGATCCTGCGGTGAACGGCATCCTCGTGCAGCTTCCCCTGCCGCGCCACATGGACGAGGCCGCGGTCATCAACGCGATCGCGCCGGAAAAGGATGTCGACGGGTTCCACATCCTGAATGTCGGGCTGCTGGCCACGGGGCAAAAGGCGATGGTGCCCTGCACGCCGCTTGGCTGCCTGATGCTGTTGCGCGACCGGCTGGGCGATCTGGCGGGCAAGCGCGCGGTGGTGATCGGGCGCAGCAATATCGTCGGCAAGCCGATGGCGCAGCTTCTGCTGCGCGACAGCGCGACGGTCACGGTGGCCCATTCGCGCACCGCCGATCTGCCCGCGCTCTGCCGCGAGGCCGATATCCTGGTCGCAGCCGTGGGTCGGCCCGAATTCGTCAAGGGCGACTGGATCAAGCCGGGCGCGACGGTGATCGATGTGGGCATCAACCGGACCGAGGCGGGTCTGGTCGGCGATGTCGATTTTGCCAGCGCCCTGCCGGTGGCCGGCGCGATCACGCCGGTTCCGGGCGGGGTGGGGCCGATGACCATCGCCTGCCTGCTGGCCAATACCCTGACGGCGACGGCCCGCGCGAACGGCTTGCCGGACCCGGAGGGGCTGACCCCCTGAACCCGTCCGTCCCGACGCCGCGCATGAAAAAGCCCCGGTCCTGCCGGGGCTTTGTCGTTTCTGAAGTCCGGATCAGGCCGGGGCGGGGTCGCCGCCCTGCACGGGCTTGCCGGCCTTGGGGATCGCCGTGACCGAGGGGATCACACTGCCCGGCCCGCTGTCGTCGCCACCATCCAGGGGCTCGCCGCGAAGAATCTTGCCGATCTCTTCGCCGGTCAGGGTCTCGTATTCCAGAAGACCCTTGGCCAGACGCTCGAACTCGGCCTCTTTCTCGATCAGGATGCGGCGGGCCTCCTGATAACCCTCTTCGATCAGCTCGCGGACCTCTTGTTCGATCAGCTCCTTGGTCGCGGCCGAGACCGAGAAACCGCCTGTGCTGCCGTTATAGCCCTCATGCGCCTCGGCGTAGTCCACGGCCCCGACCTTGTCGGACATGCCCCACCGCATCACCATCGCACGCGCCAGCGCGCTGGCCTGCTGGATGTCGCCAGCCGGGCCGTTCGACACGCCTTCCTCACCATATTTGATGATCTCGGCGGCCTTGCCGGCCATGGTCATGGCGATCTTCTGCTTGGCCTCGTCCTTGTGGAAGTTCAGCCGATCCATCTCGGGCAGGCTGACGACCATGCCAAGCGCGCCGCCCCGTGGGATGATCGTCGCCTTGTAGACCGGGTCGCATTTGGGCAGCGACAGGCCGACAACGGCGTGACCGGCCTCGTGATAGGCGGTCTTTTCCTTCTGCTCGGGCGTCAGGACCATGCTGCGGCGCTCGACGCCCAGCATCACCTTGTCCTTGGCGTTCTCGAAATCTTCCATGCTGACGAAGCGGCGGCCGATCCGGGCGGCCATCAGCGCGGCCTCGTTCACCAGGTTCATCAGGTCTGCGCCCGAAAAGCCGGGCGTGCCGCGCGCGATGATCCGCAGATCGACATCGGGACCGACCGGCACCTTGCGGGCATGGACTGACAGGATCCGCTCGCGGCCCTTGATATCGGGGTTCGGAACATAGATCTGGCGGTCGAAGCGGCCCGGACGCAGCAGCGCGGGGTCCAGCACGTCCTTGCGGTTGGTCGCGGCGACGATGATGATGCCCTCGTTCGCCTCGAAGCCGTCCATCTCGACCAGAAGCTGGTTCAGCGTCTGCTCGCGCTCGTCATTGCCGCCGCCGATGCCGACGCCGCGGGCGCGGCCCACTGCGTCGATCTCGTCGATGAACAGGATGCAGGGGGCGGATTTCTTCGCCTGCTCGAACATGTCGCGCACGCGGCTGGCGCCGACACCGACGAACATCTCCACGAAGTCCGAGCCCGAGATGGTGAAGAACGGCACGCCCGCCTCGCCGGCGATGGCGCGGGCGAGCAGCGTCTTGCCGGTGCCCGGAGGACCGACCAGCAGCGCCCCTTTCGGGATCTTGCCGCCGAGGCGGCTGAACTTCTGCGGGTTGCGCAGGAATTCGACGATTTCCTCAAGCTCCTCCTTGGCCTCGTCGATGCCCGCCACATCGTCGAAGGTCACGCGGCCCGATTTCTCGGTCAAGAGCTTGGCGCGCGACTTGCCGAAGCCCATCGCGCCGCCGCGACCGCCGCCCTGCATGCGGTTCATGAAGAAGATCCAGACGCCGATCAGCAGGATGAAGGGCAGCCACACGCCCAGCATCGACATGAAGCCCGAACTTTGCTGGCGGACCACACGCACGTCGATGCCGCGATTAACCAGATTGCCGGCCAGTTCCTCGCCCAGGGGGCGGATCGTGGCATATTGCTGACCGTCCGTGCCGGTGATCGTGACGTTCTCGCCGTCGATGACCACGGCGCTGACCTGGTCATTCTGCACCCGCTGCATGAAGTCCGAATAGCTGATCTGCCGGTTGTTGGCGGTTCCGGCCCCGTCGCTGAACATGTTGAACAGCGCCAGGATCATCAGAAACAGAACCACCCAGAAGGCGAAGTTGCGTGCGTTGCCCAAAGTCGGTCCTCCGGCGGGATAGGGTTGCCTTGAAAATAGGGATTATCGGCAAAGGTTCAATGCGCCTTCACCAGGCTGCGGAAATCTGCCGCGCCGCGCAGAGGCGTGATCCGCCACGGCCCCGGTCGCAGCAACGGGGCGGCCACCAGGGTCTCGCCCTGCCAGATGGCAGGGCTGGCGGCGGCCTCGTCGCGGGCAAGCCCCGCATCGCGCCAGGGCAGCCGCGTCAGAGGCGCCAGGCCAAGCGCGGCGACATGCTGTCCGGGGCCCAGCCCCTCGACCAGCCAGCGCCTGTCCCAGGGACCCGAAACCACCGGCACCGCGCGCCGGGCCCCCGCCGCCTCGCGCGTCAGACGCAGGTCGGCGCCCGAGGGCGCGATCATCGTGCCGTCCAGCGTCACCCGCGCCCCCGCCTCGATCGAACGGAGGGCGTGCAGCAGCGTGGCGCGGCGCGGCGGGTAATCGGCGCCGGTGATCCAGCGGCACGAGGCGACCAGCAGGCGGCGCCGGATCTCGGGCGGGGCCTCGTTGAAGGCGCCGCGCGGCAGGATCAGACGGCCCTGCGCGATCTGCGCGTCCCGCGCCACCAGCGCGGCAAAATCGCACAAGGCATCGCGCGCCTCGGCGATATGGCGCGCAGCCAGCGCGAGGGGTGCCGGGTCCAGACCAAGTGCGGCCATCGCGCGCCGGATGCGGACGCGTTCGAAATCGGGGTTCTCGTTGCTGGGATCGTCGATCCAGCTGACGCCGCGGGCCGTCAGCCAGTCGCGCAATTCCTGCCGGTGGGTGCTCAGGGCGGGGCGCAGCCAGCGCATCCCGAAGGCGTCGCGCCATTCGGCCATGCCCGCCAGCCCGTCGATCCCGGCGCTGCGGACCAGCCGCATCAGCAGCGTCTCGGCCATGTCGTCGGCCGTATGGCCAAGTGCCACGGCGGGCAGCTCGTTGCGTCTGGCCCAGCCCGCCAGCAGCCGCAGCCGCGCGTCGCGGGCCTGTGCCATCAGGTTGCCGGTGCGCGTCTCGCGCTGCCAGCGCAGGGTGGCATGGGTCAGACCCAAGGCGCGCGCGGCGCGACCGACCTCGGCGGCCTCCAGCGCGCTGCCGGGGCGAAGGTCGTGGTCAACCGTGGCGACCATGACGCGGCGGCCCCGCGCCCATTCCGCCGCGACCTGCATCAGCGCGACCGAATCACCGCCCCCCGACACGGCCAGCCCGAGCGCGGGCAGATCGCCCGCCAGACGGTCCAGTGCGGCCATGATCCGCGCGGCAGGGTCGCCCCCCGGGGCGGTCACGCGCCGCCCCTATTCGTGTTCGGCCAGATCGGCCAGCGCCTCGGGATCGAGCGCCGGGTCCAGCAGCGGGTCCAGCACCCCCAGATCGGCGCTGCCGCAGCCCAGCCTGACCAGCGCGGCCTCGGCTTCCTGCGCGGGGCCGCTGCCCGGAAAGCGGGCCGGGATCTCGGCCAGATAGAGACAGGCGGCGGTCGTGTCGCCCTGGCCCTCGATCACGCGGGCGATGCCGAGCAGGCTTTCCGCCGCGCGGCTGCTGTCGGGATCGGCGGCGAAACCCTCAAGCCAGGCGGTGGCGGCCGCGCGCGGATCGCCGCCGCGCTCCAGCGCAACGCCGCGCAGGAACAGGGCCTCGGCGGTCAGGGGGCCACCGGCATGGGTCTCGGCCACCTGCGCGAAAAGGCGCGCGGCCTCGAGCGTGTTCCCGGCATCAAGCGCGCTGCGGGCCCGGTCGAAATCGGCCTGCTCGGCGGCGGTCGCCACACCGGCCGTGCTTTCTCCCACGCTGGCCGCAGGGGCCGAGGGCGCCAGTTCCGGCTGCAGCCCGCCCGCCCCCGAAGGCACGGTCAGCGCGCTGAGATCGCAGGTCTCGTCCATTTCGCACAGGCGGAATTCCAGATCGGCCAGCCGCCTCTCATTATCGGCGGCGACGCGATTGATGCGGTTCTGCAACCGTTCGGCCTGATCGGTCAGGCGCATCAGCTGCGCCTCCATCGCGTTCATGCGGTCGATGGCGGTCTCTCCGCCCGCCGCCTGGAACCCCTGGGCGCCCGAGGCGACAAGCTCTGCCCGAAGCCGCTGCAGATTGGCCCGCAATTCGGCCAGGCTCGTCCGCATCTCGGCCAGGCTGGCCTCGCGCTCGGGGTCCTGGACCGCGGGCGCCTCGCCCTGCGGCGCATCGGCCTGCTGGGCCAGCACGGGGCTGGCCAGTGCCAGAAGCAAGGCGACCGGCCAGACGCGCATCACAGGCCCGCCCCGCCATCGCTGACCACCGTCACGGCGCGGCGGTTGCGGGCATAGCAGCTTTCGTCCGAACAGACCTCGGCCGGGCGTTCCTTGCCGAAGGACAGGGTGCGGATCCGCCCCTGCGCGACGCCCTGCGCGACCAGATATTCCTGCACGGCGCTGGCGCGGCGCGCGCCAAGCGCAAGGTTGTATTCGCGGGTGCCGGTCTCTTCGGCATGGCCCTGGATGATCGCGGTGAAATTTCCGTGCCGGTTCAGCCAGGCGGCCTGGCGGGTCAGGACCGCGCGGGCCTCGGGCGTCAGCGCGGTCTGGTCCGCGGGAAACAGCACCGTATCGCCCACCTGTGCGCGGAAGAACTGGGCGCTGCCCTCGACGCCGATCACGCCGCCGGGCAGGTTGCCCTGAAAGACCGCGCCCGCCCCGGTCTGGGCATAGGGGTCGATGACCGGCGGCGCAGGCGGGGCAGGCTGTGCGCAGGCGGCCAGCGCCAGAAGACAGGCGATCAGTGCAGGCTTGGTCGCGGCGTGGGTCATCTTATCCCTCATGGCAGCAGCGGACCCCAGGACGGATCCGAGGCGGCAAATTCCAGTTGAAGCGGTCGCATGTTTCGCCCGGTGATGTCCACAGAATGCAGCCGCGGCTCGCCGGTTCCGCCGGGGGTGACGCGCGTGAACATCACCACCCGCCCGTTCGGCGCCCAGGTCGGCCCCTCGTCGAGGAAGGATTCGGTCAGCATCTTCTCGCCCGACCCGTCGGTCCGCATCACGCCGATATGGAACCGGTCGCCGATCCGCTTGGTGAAGGCGATCATGTCGCCGCGCGGAGACCAGACCGGGGTGCCGTAGCGGCCGTCGCCGAAGCTGATCCGCTGCGGCTCGCCGCCATCGAGGCCCATGATGTAAAGCTGCGGCGTCCCCGAGCGGTCGCTTTCAAAGACGATGCGGCTGCCATCCGGGCTGAAGCTGGGCGACGTCTCGATCGAGGGCGCGTTGGTCAGCGGGCGCTGCCCGCCCGTTGCCACATCCATCAGCCAGATATCGGAATTGCCGCCCTGTTCGCGCGAATAGGCGATGCGCCGGCCATCCGGGCTGAAGGCAGGGGCAAAGGCCATCGCGCCTGCATCCTGCGTCAGCGGACGCGAGGTCACGCTGGCCACATCCAGCAGGCGGATCTGCGGAAAGCCGCTGTCATAGCTGGTGAACAGGATCTGCCGCCCGTCGGGCGAGAATTTCGGCGCCAGAACCAGCGAGGCGCTGTCGGTCATCCAGCGGATGTTCGCGCCGTCGTAATCCATGACCCCGATGCGCTTGATCCGGGCATTCTTGGGGCCGGTCTCCTGCACGAAGGCCACGCGGCTGTCGAAATAGGGCCGCTCGCCGGTCAGGCGGGCATAGATCTGGTCGGCGATCTTGTGGGCGGCGCGGCGCCAATCTGCGGCGCGGGCGTCGAACTGCATCCCGTCGCCCTGCGGCTGCCCCGAGAACACGTCGAACAGCCGGAAGCGGACGCTGATATCCTCGCCCACCCGCGTCACCTCGGCGGTGACGAGGGCCTGGGCATTCACCGCGCGCCATTCCTCGTAGCTGACGGCATCGGCAAAGCTGGCAGGGCGGGCAGTATGGGCCTCGGCGGGGATCTCGCGGAACAGGCCCGTGCCGGTCAGGTTGTCGGCCACGACCTGACGCACCCGCGCGGCCAGCTCGGCATCACCGTGAAAGGCCGGGATGGCGATGGACATGGGCTCGATCACGCCATCGGTGATCTCGATCCGCAACGGCCCGCTCTGCGCCATCGCAGGCAGGGCGGGCGCGCCGAGCACCAGGATCGCCGCAAGGGCAGGGGCAAGGGTCAGCTTGTGGAACATCGCGTCCTCATTACCTTGATCGGGCGGCAGGCGCGGAGGCCTGACGCCAGGGGTCGTCAGAATTCAACGCCGCCGGGGCGAAAGCTTACCTCGACATCGCGCCAGCGGCCGTATTTCTCGGCGGGCAGGGCATAGCCCGAGCGTCCGCACATCAGGATCGCGCGGCGGGCCACGTCAAAGGCCTGCTCGGCCGCGCTGGCCGAGCCGCCCTGGAAATCGGCAATCCTCATGCTGGCCTGTTCGGGAACACCGTCCGGGCCAAGCGAGAAGGCGACCGTCACCGTCGTCTGCGCGGCCTCGACCGACAGCATGTTGACGTTCCAGCACTGCTCGATCGCCACGCGCAGCCCCTCGCGTTCGGCCAGCGAGAGGGGCGCGCCGACCGGCAGGCTGCCAAGGGCCGCATCGTCCTGCGGATCGGGAAGGGTCGTGGCGCTGATCCCCGAGGGCGCGAACTGCATCGCGTCGGGCGCGGGCGCCTCGCCGCCATTGCCCGAAAGCGCCCCCGCCAGCGCGGCGGCCAGCGGGTCCAGCCCGGCCGAGGCGCCGTCGCCGCCCTCGATCCGCTGGCGGTCGCCGCCAAAGGCATCCCCGGTCGAGGCCGTATCGGTCCCTCCGGCGCCCGCATTATCCTGTTGGGCCTCGCGCAGCGCGTCCTCAAGCGCGCGACGATCGGCCGCCTCGCGTTCGGCGGCCAGACGCTCGGCTTCGGCGGCCTCTGCGCGGCGGCGTTCCTCGGCCTCACGTTCGGCTGCGGCGCGGCGCTCGGCCTCACGTTCGGCTGCGGCGCGGCGCTCGGCCTCTGCGGCCTCGGCACGGCGGCGTTCCTCGGCCTCGCGTTCGGCTGCGGCACGGCGTTCTGCCTCTGCGGCCTCTGCGCGGCGGCGTTCTTCGGCCTCGCGTTCGGCTGCGGCGCGGCGTTCTGCCTCTGCGGCCTCCGCACGGCGGCGTTCCTCGGCCTCGCGTTCGGCTGCGGCGCGGCGCTCTGCCTCTGCGGCCTCTGCGCGGCGGCGCTCCTCGGCCTCACGTTCGGCTGCGGCGCGGCGCTCTGCCTCTGCGGCCTCCGCGCGGCGGCGCTCCTCGGCCTCGCGTTCGGCTGCGGCGCGGCGCTCGGCCTCCGCGGCCTCGGTGCGGCGACGCTCATCGGCGGCCTGACGCTCGGCTTCCGCCCGTGCCAGCGCCTCGGTCTCAGCGCGGGCTGCCTCGGCGGCGGCCTGACGGGCGGCGGCCTCTGCCGCCTCTGCCGCCTCACGCTCGGCCACGCGGCGGTTGAACGCCTCAACCAGATCGTCTGGGCGCTGCTGCGGGCGGGGCGAGACGGCCAGCGCCAGCGCAGAGCGCGGCGGCGCGGGGGCATCGAGCGACGGCGCGGCGCCTGGCTGGGGCGCGGTCTCGGCGGCGGCAGGAACCGAGGGGCTTTCGGCGGGCGCCTCGGACTGGGCGGCGGGGGGCTGGGCCAGATCGCTTGCAACCGCGACCGGCTCTCGCGCGGCGAAATCGCTCAGGTCAGGGGCCGGCTCGGCGGCGTCGGGGCGGGCCAGTTCGGCGACATCCTGGGCCTCGGGCGCGGTCGAGCTTGCGGGCGCCTCGGCCCCCTCATCGCCCGAAGGCGTGGGCAGGCTGGCCACCGCCGTCGCATCCGGCGCGACCGGCCCGGCCCCGCGCGAGGCGGCGGCCAGCGCCTCGAACTCGGCGCCGCTGATGGTCGAGACCTGCGTGCTGCGCATCGGCGGCATGGTCTGCGGCCGGAACAACGCACCGCCCAGCACTGCCCAGAGGATCAGCGAGCCATGCGCCACCCCCGAGACCCACCGACCGATGCGTTCTTCCCGTTCGCTCATCGCCTAGCCATCCATCCGCGGGCCGCCGGTCTCGGTGACCAGGACGATATCGGTGATGCCCGCCGAGTTCAGCGCGCCCATGATCTGGACCACGCGGGCATAGGGGATCGCGCCATCCGCACGCAGGAAGACGCGTCCCGACTGCCGTTCCGCCAGGATCGCGCGCAGTCGCGCCACGACCTCGGTATCGGCGACCGGCAGATCCATCACCAGCACCTGGCCATCCGCCGGAACCGAGATGACCAGCGGCTCTTCCTGCTCGGTCGGCACGGCATTGGCGGCGGTCTGCGGAAGGTTCAGCGGCACGCCCGCCGTCAGCAGCGGGGCGGCCACCATGAAGATGATCAGCAGCACCAGCATGACGTCCACGAAGGGCGTCACGTTGATTTCGGACATGGGCGCGTTGCGCCGCCTGCCGCGCCCCTTGCGGGCCTCGCGCTTGACGACCGAGGCGCTCATGCGGCGGGCTCTTCGATCTGGCGCGACAGCAGGCTGGCGAACTCGTCGGCGAAATTCTCCCAGCTGCCGGTGATGCGGTCGGCGTCGCCCGACAGCTTGTTGTAGAAGATCACCGCCGGAATTGCCGCGACAAGGCCAAGCGCGGTCGCCAGCAGCGCCTCGGCGATGCCGGGGGCAACGACGGCAAGGCTGGTATCCTGGCTCAGCGCGATGCCCTCGAAGGCGGTCTTGATCCCCCAGACCGTCCCGAACAGCCCGATGAAGGGCGAGGTCGAGCCGACCGTCGCCAGGAAGGACAGGCCCTTGAACAGGCGGGCTTCCTCGCGCTGGATGGCGATGTTCATGGCGCGGTCGATGCGCGGCAGAGAGCCGGGGATCAGGTCGCCGCTGTCGCGCTGGCTGCGGTTCCATTCGGTCATGCCGGCGGCAAAGATGCGTTCGGGCGCGGTGCGCGGCCGGTCCCCGATCCGGTCATAGAGATCGTCCAGCGGCTCGCCAGACCAGAACGCGCGGTCGAAGGCCGCCGCATCCCGGCGCGCGCGCGCAAAGACCAGGTATTTCTGGACGATGATCGCCCAGGCCCAGAACGAGGCCAGGAGCAGCATGATCATCACGACCTGCACCGTCAGCGAGGACTGCAGGAACAGCCCCACGGCCGAAAAGTCGATGGCCTCGGCGGCCTGAATGGTATCCATCTTCACTGCCTCGTCGTCATGGACCTGCGGCGGGCTCTGCCGGGTCGGGCGCCTTTTACCCTGTATCTGCCACGGGTTTCATCCCCCGCGGCAACACAAAGGCGTCACTTCCCCCGATATGGGCAGGCTGTGCCGCAATCGCCTCATAGGCAAGGCGCCCGCAACGCGCCAGCCTGTCCTTTGCGGCAATCAGGGCGCCAGGACGCGGCGCAGATCGGCAGGCAGGCGGACGGGCCGGCCCGCCGCGCCCAGACAGACGATGGTGACGGTCGCGCGGAACAGGGCCAGCCCGTCGCGCAGAACCTCCTGCGTCAGGACCAGCCGCGCCGGCCGCGCCTCGCTCAGCGCGGTGGTGACGTCCAGCACGTCCTCGAACCGGGCCGGGGCGAGGTAATCGGCCTCGATGCGGCGGACGGCGAAGACGATGCCCTGATCCTCCTTCAGCGCGCGCTGGTCCAGCCCCAGCTCTCGCAACCAGTCCGAGCGCCCCCGCTCGATGAATTTCAGGTAATTGGCGTAATAGACGATCCCGGCCAGATCGGTATCCTCGTAATAGACGCGCAGCCGGATGCGATGGCTCATGGCGCCGCGGCAGCCATCCGCGCCGCCAGCCGCAGCGCATGGCTCGGATCGCTGCTGGCCACCGGCAGGACCGGATCATAGGCTGCCCGGATCAGGGCGGCCAACTGCGGCGAGGCCCGGACATCGCGCGCGAAACTCAGCGCCGAGCGCATCATCACGGTCTCGGCCAGCTGGGCGGGATGCGCCTCGGCCAGCGCGCCCGACAGGCGCAGAAAGCCCAGGCAGGCGCGGATGCCGCCATCGGGATCGAATCGGAAGATCCGGTATTGATCCGCCCCCGACCCGCCCCCGGCCGCCGCCAGCCGCGCCGGCAGACCGGCCTGTCCGGTCAGCGCCTCCAGATCCGGCACGGCGTCCAGCTCGGACCAGTCGCGCATGAAGAACAGCATCAGGTTGGCGCCCATCTCGGGGTCGGTCTCGACCATCGGATGCCCGGCATGGGCAAAGCCTGCCCTCATCGCGGCGCGAAAGATGTCGAGGCTCTCGTCGGCCATGCCGAAGATCACCGGGGCGACCGGCCGTCCCCACCGCGCACAGGAGAACCGCCCGTCGGGGCCGGTGAACAGGTGCTCGATCTCGTCAGCCGTCATGATCCGTTCCGCCCCAAGGCCCGCTTTGCCTTGGTTCCAAATATCCCGGGGGGCCGTCCGCAGGACGGCGGGGGCAGAGCCCCCTCCGCCCT
>JARWLF010000631.1:0-42827 GCA_029853055.1 Scenedesmus sp. KT-U
CGCGTCGGCCTCTCGGGCGCGCAGATCGAGGACATGTACAAGATCATGGCGATCGCCAATTACGAGGATCGCTTCGTCATCCCGACCTCCCATCGCGAGATGGGCCTCGAAGACGCCTACGACCTGCGCGGCTCCTGCGGCTTCTCCTTCGGCAACGGCTGCTCCGGCGGCTCGACCGGGACGGGCCTGTTCGGAGGCAAGAAGGCGAAGAGCGCCAAGACCCCCATGGAAGTCGCCTGAGGAAGGACGCGATCATGCAGATTCTAAAGGCGCTCTCCGCGCTCCTCACCTACCCGACCCGCGGCCTCGTCGAGGCGGTGCCGGCGATCCGCGCGATCGTCGCGCAAGACGGCCTCGTGCGGGCCGATCTCGAGCCGCTGCTGACGCGGCTCGAGACGACCGATCTCTACGAGCTCGAGGAGGCCTACGTGCTCCTGTTCGATCGCTCGCGATCGCTCTCGCTCAACATCTTCGAGCACGTCCACGGCGAGAGCCGCGACCGCGGCCAGGCGATGGTCGAGTTGAAGCGGCTCTACGAGGAGGGCGGCCTCGCGCTCGACACGACCGAGCTGCCGGACTTCATCCCGCTCTTCCTCGAATATTGCTCGCTCCAGCCCGAAGTCGAGGCGCGCGCGCTCCTGGCCGAGCCCGCCCACGTCTTCACCGCGCTCGCCGAGCGGCTGCGCCGGCGCGAGAGCGTCTATGCGGCCGTGTTCGAGGCGCTCGTCGCGCTCGCCGCGACGAAGCCCGAGGCGGCCGCCTTCGAGGCGCTCGTCGAGGTCGAGGACGCCGCGCCCGACGATCTCGCCGCGCTCGACCGCGTCTGGGAGGAGGAGGAGATCCGCTTCGGTGCGGGTGCCGCGACCGCCGATTGCGGCGTCGACGCGCTCGCCGCGAAGCTGCGCCAGGCCAAGCGCCCCGCGCCCGGCCTCGAGCCGCAGACGGGCGCGCGCCCGCGCACCGTCTTCACCCATTCCGCATCCGCGCAAGAGGCCTGAGGAGACGAGGCCATGGAATCGACGCTCAACCACATCCTCTTCGGATGGTACCCCTATTTCGCGCTCACCGTGTTCCTGGTGGGCTCCCTCCTGCGCTTCGATCGCGAGCAGTACACCTGGAAGGCGAATTCGAGCCAGCTCCTGCGCCGCAAGCAATTGGTGCTCGGCTCGGTGCTCTTCCATGTCGGCATCCTGGTGATCTTCTTCGGCCACGTCGCGGGCCTCCTCACCCCCGCCTTCCTGTTCGAGGCGGTGGGGATCTCCAAGGGCTTCAAGCAGGGCATGGCGATCGTCGTCGGCGGCACCGCGGGCCTCGTGACGCTCGTCGGCATGGTGCTCCTGCTGCATCGGCGGCTCTACGACCCGCGCATCCGCGCGACCTCGTCCTTCGCCGACACCGCGATCCTCGTGATCCTGTTCGTGCAGCTCCTGCTCGGGCTCGCCACGATCCCGCTGTCGCTCGGGCACATGGACGGCTCGAAGATGGTGCTCTTCATGAGCTGGGCGCAGGGCATCCTGACGCTGCAGCCGGGCGCCTCGGCCCATGTCGCGAACGTGCACCCGATCTTCAAGCTGCACCTGTTCCTGGGGCTCACGATCTTCCTCGTCTTCCCCTTCACCCGTCTCGTCCACATCTGGTCCGCCCCCGTCTGGTATCTCGGTCGGCGCGGCTACCAGATCGTGCGCACCAAGAAGCCGGTCGTCGCGCAAGTCGGCCAGCCGGCCAGCAAGGGCGCGGGCTCCATTCCCGCCCGCCCCGTCCCGGCGGCCCAACCCGCCGAGTGACGGGTCCCTTCCGGAACCCCTCTCCCGGACGGGAGAGGGGCAGGGGTGAGGGCGCGAGGGTCGATGGTTTCGCTCCCGCCGCATCGGTGGGGTGGTGCTCGATCCTCGACCCTTGTCCCCTCACCCCCGGCCCCTCTCCCGTTCGGGAGAGGGGAGATTCTCGAGCCTCTCGCACACCCGGAGACCCCCCGATGTCCTCCTGCTCCGTTCGCCCCCAGGCCGCGCCGCGGCGTCCGATCAGCGTCGGCGGTCGTCCGATCTCGCAGGCGATGATCTCGCGCGAGGTGCAGAACCACCCGGCGCAGACCCCCGTCGGCGCTTGGAAGCAGGCCGCGCTCGCGCTCGTCTTGCGCGAGGCGCTCTCGCAGGAGGTGCGCCGGCTCGGGATCACGGCCGAGCCGATCGTCGATGCGGACGGGCGCCGCGAGACGCAGAGCGAGGCGGACATGCGCGCGCTCGTCGAGCGCGAGGTGAGCGTGCCGGAGCCGACGCAGGACGAATGCCGGCGCTTCTACGAGACGAACCGCACGCGCTTTCGCGCCCCGACCCTCTACGAGGCCGCCCACATCCTGATCGGCGCGCCGCGCGCCGACGAGGCGGCCTTCGCCACCGCCCGCGAGGCCGCGACGCGGCTCATCGCGCATCTCGACGACCGCCCTCAAGATTTTGCAGCGCTGGCCAAGGCGCATTCGACCTGCCCCTCGAGCGCAGAGGGCGGGCATCTCGGCCAAATCCGCTCGGGGGAGACGACGCCCGAATTCGAGGCGGCGCTCGACGCGCTCGAGCCCGGCGCCACCACCGCACAGCCCGTCGAGACGCGCTACGGCCACCACGTGATCCGGCTCGATCGGCGCATCCACGGCGAGATCCTGCCGTTCGAGGCGGTGGCGCCGCGCATTGCTCATTATCTCGGCGAGGCCGTGCGGCGGCGCGCGCAGGCGCAATACGTCGCCCGGCTGCTGGCGGGTGCGAACGTGGTCGGCCTCGACATCCCCGCGCCCGACGCGCTCGGCGTGCATTGAGGAGGCCGCCATGCTGCTCGGAACGCTCATCCGCGAGCTCGAGGACGAGACGACTGCCATGGAAACGCTCGTGGCGTTGGGCGATCTCGCTCTTCTTGCCAAGGTCGAGAGCGCCGCCGCATGCGATGATCTGACACCCGGCGCCTTCGCGGCACGGGCAGTCGCGATCTTTGCCAATTCCGCGAGCGACGAGGATTGGGTCACGCTCTTCGGCAAGCTTGGTCGGGCCGAGGATCCGGGCGCGGCCTGCCTTTCGCAGATGCTCGCCTTCTCGCTCGTGCCCCCGGCCAAGGCGGCTTGCGGCCATGCGCACGCCCAGGGGTGAGCCGCGGGAGCGGCCCAGGGAGCGCGCCTGCGGGATCGAGACGCTGTTGCTGGAACATCTGCGCCAGCGAAATCTGGGGACGGTACTCCGCACGATCGCAGATGCGCCGATCCTCGACGCCCGCACGGCATGCATTGCCGCCGAGCGCCTCCCGGCCGAGCACGCGCGTCACGTCGCCGACGACGAGGAGGTGTTCTTTCCCCTTCTCACCGAGCGCCTCCCCGAAGGAGACCGGCTACACCGCATGCTCGAGGACCTGCGCGCCGACCACGCCCTCATCGGGGAGCTCGTCGCGGGTGCCGTTCGTGGTCTGGAGGCGAGCCTCGACGCCGAAGGTCCAGGCCTAGATTCCGCCGCACGCCTCGCCATCCGCCTCCTCGCCGAGCGCAAGCACCGCCACCTCACGATCGAGAACGCGATCCTGCTCCCACGCGCCCTGGACATCCTGAGCGCGCATGACCGCGAGACACTCGCCGGGCGGCTCGTCACGCGCCATTCGCTCGATGCCGCCGCAGACAGGAGCCCGTCATGAGCTGCCACGGCGCCTGCGCCGCCCTCGGATCCATGGGGCCCGGCCCGCTGATCGACAAATATTCCCGCCGCGTCACATACTTGCGCGTCTCCGTCACCGATCGCTGCGACCTGCGCTGCGTCTATTGCATGTCGGAGGCGATGAGCTTTCTCCCGAAGCGCGATCTCCTCACGCTGGAAGAGCTCGACCGGCCGAAGCGCGATCTCCTCACGCTGGAAGAGCTCGACCGGCTCTGCTCCGCCTTCGTCGATCGCGGCGTGCGCAAGATCCGTCTGACCGGCGGCGAGCCGCTGGTGCGGCGCGACGTGCGCGCGCTGATCGGCGGGCTCTCGCGCCATCTCGCCTCGGGGCGGCTCGACGAGATCACGCTGACGACGAACGGCACGCTCCTGTCCCGCCACGCGCAGGCGCTCGCGGATCACGGCGTGCGGCGCGTGAACGTCTCCCTCGACACGCTCGACCCCGATCGCTACCGCGCGATCACCCGTTGGGGCGCGCTCGACCAGGTGCTCGCAGGCCTCGCGGCCGCGCGGGCGGCGGGGTTGGCGGTGAAGCTCAACGCGGTCGCGCTCGCGGGCGTCAACGAGGACGAGATCGAGCGGCTCGTGCGCTTCGCCCATGGCGAGGGCATGGACATCACGCTCATCGAGGTGATGCCGCTCGGCGACGTCGGGGTCGCCCGCGCGGACCAGTTCCTCTCGCTCGAGACGGTGCGCGCGCGGCTCTCGGAGCGGCTGACGCTGACGCCGATCGCACACCGCACCGGCGGGCCCGCGCGCTATGTGCGGGTGTCCGAGACCGGCGGGCGGCTCGGCTTCATCACGCCGATGTCGCACAATTTCTGCGAGAGCTGCAACCGCGTGCGGGTCACCTGTACCGGCATGCTCCATACCTGCCTCGGCCACGAGGAGGGGAGGGACCTGCGCCGGGCGCTGCGCGGCTCGGAGGGCGACGGTCTCCTCCATGCGGCGATCGACGACGCGATCGCCAACAAGCCGAAGGGCCACGATTTCGACCTCTCCCGCACCGGCCCCGCCATGCTCGCGCGCCACATGAGCGTCACCGGAGGCTGACGATGGACCGCCCCGCCCGCATCGGCATCCTCACGATCTCCGATCGCGCGAGCGCCGGCCTCTATGCCGACGAGAGCGGCCCGGCGATCGCCGCGACGCTCGCCGAGATGCTGACCACGCCGTTCGACGCGATCGCGCGGATCGTGCCCGACGGTATCGAGAGCGTGCATGCGGGGATCGTCGGCCTCGTCGACGAGGCGGTTTGCGACCTCGTCCTCACCACCGGCGGAACCGGCCCCGCGTCGCGCGACCTGACCCCGGAGGCGACCGAGCGCGCCTGCGAGAAGATGCTGCCGGGCTTCGGCGAGCTGATGCGGGCGAAGAGCCTCGAGCGCGTGCCGACCGCGATCCTCTCGCGCCAGACGGCCGGCCTCCGCGGCCGCGCGCTCGTCGTCAACCTGCCCGGCCGCCCGAGCTCCATCCGCACGACGCTCCTCGCCGTGATGCCGGCGGTGCCCTATTGCCTCGATCTGATCGGCGCGGCGCGAATAGAGACGGATCCGCGCGTGGTGGCGGCGTTCCGGCCTTAGCTAGATCTCAGCTCACCACCCCAACACCGCTCCGAACGGGTGGAATCGCACGGTCGCGCCTTTTTCGAGAGGCGCCGAGAAAGCCGATATTTCAAGGAGGCCGTCGGTCGCGCACAGAGGCTGGAGGCGCGCGGAATTGCCCGAGAGCGGCGTGATGTGGGGCCGCTCGCCCTCCGCGACGATACGGGCGGGCACGAACTCGGTGCGGCCGGGGCGGCGCACGAACGGCTCGGCGAGGATCGCGGCGATCGCGCTGCCGCGCGGTTCGGCCCGTCCCGCCATGCGCGCGAGAACGGGGCGCGCCACGAAGGCGAAGGAGACGAAGGCCGCGAGCGGGTTGCCGGGCAGCCCCACGACGAGCGTCTCGCCGATCCGCCCGGCGACGAGCGGCTTTCCAGGCTTCACCGCGAGCGTGATCCGTCTGCAGGCCCCGCCCGCCTCCTCGATCGCGGCGGCACTATGATCCGCCTCCCCGCGCGCGGCGCCGCCGGAGAGGACTATTGCGTCGCAGGTCTCGGCGAGGGCCGCGAGGCGGGCGGCGAGCGCGCCGGGATCGTCGGCGACGATGCCGGCATCGACGGGCTCCAGCCCGGCTGCGCGCGCCATTGCGATCAGCATCGGGCGGTTCGCGTCGTGGATCGCGCTCTCGCCGAGCATGTCCTGCGCCGCGTCCGCCAATTCGTCGCCCGTCGACAGGATGGCGACGTGCAGACGCGTGCGCACCGGCACCTCGGCATGGCCGTCGCTCGCGAGTAGCGCGACGTGGCGCGCGTCGAGCGCTGTCCCCGCGGGCAGGAGGCGGGCGCCTTCGGCGACATCCTCGCCCCGTCTGCGGATGTGCTGCCCGGCGCGCACGTCGCGGGCGAGCACGATCGCTGCGCCGTCGGGGGAGTAATCGGCGTCTTCTCGGGCGATGACGGCGTCGGCACCGGGCGGGATCGGAGCGCCGGTGAAGATGCGCATGGCCGCGCCCGGCCGGAGCGGCACGGGCTGTCCGCCCGCCTGGAGCCGCCCGTCGAGCGCGAGCCGAGAGCGCTGCGCGAGACCCGCCCCGGCATGGATCGCGAACCCGTCCATGGCGGCGCGGTCGAAGGGCGGGCTCGCATGGCGCGCATGGAGGTCGCACGCGAGTACCCGCCCGGCGATCTCGCTCAGCGCGACGGTCTCCATGCAAAGGCGGCGGGGCGCGAAGGCGGCGAGGCAGGTGCGCGCGGCCTCGATCGTCAGGGCGCTCGCGAGATCGCGGTCGCAGGGGGATGGGGGCGCGATAACGGCGTTCATGATCTCGTCCGGGGGAGTGTCGGTTCGAAGGAGACCCTACCGCCCGGACGCCCCGGCCGCGATTGCGGAGCGTCACGTAAGGGCTGTCCCCGAGACCTCCGCAGCGGGCCTGCGGTCGGCCAGCACCGCGCGGATCTCGCGTAGGAGCGAGCCGTCCTCGAGCGGCTTTTCGAGCACGCTGGAGATCCCGGCGAGGAACGCGGCAGTGCGCATGTCGTCGCTCGGTTTGGCCGTGATCAGAATGGCGCGCACAGGATCCTGCTCGAGTCGCAGTTTCTCGACGAGCGCGATGCCGTCGAGCCCCGGCATGTAGAAGTCCACGACGAGGCAGGCATCGCTCGGCAGCCGCCCCGCCGCGAGCGCCTCGGCTCCGTCGGCGAAGGTGAGGACGCGAAGTCCCTCCTGCTCCAGCGCGAAGGCGAGGGAACGGCGGACTGCTTCGTCGTCGTCGATGACAATTACGTCGGGTATTGTCGGCGGCATGAGCATCATCCCGGCACGTCACGCTCACGACCGAAGAAAGGTCGCAGCGTTCGGCCCTATATGCACGCCGCGGACCGCGACCTCCATTCAGGGCTGCCCCTTAAGCGACGCGGCTTACTGCGGCTCCATGCCGGACACGAGCGCAATACGGACGAGCTCCGAGAGCGAGCCCGCCTGCATCTTCGTCATCAGGTTGGCGCGGTAGATCTCGACCGTGCGGTGGCTGATACCGAGATCGTAGGCGATGATCTTGTTCGGCTTGCCGGCGACGAGACCCTCGAGCACCTGGCGCTCGCGCTCGGAGAGGGTCGCGATGCGCTCGCGGAAGGCGGCAGCGCGGGCGTCGCCCGTGCTCGCCCGCTCTCGCCGCTCAAGCGCGCCGCGGATCGTGCCGAGGAAATGATCGTCCGAGAACGGCTTCTCGATGAAGTCGACCGCACCCTCCTTCATCGCCTCGACCGCGAGCGGCACGTCGGCATGGCCCGTGATCACGATCACCGGCACCGCGAAGCCCATGGCCTTGAGGCGGCGCAGGAACGCGATGCCGTCGGTGCCGGGCATGCGCACGTCGGTGACGATGCAGCCCCCAGGAGATTCGGTCACGCTCGTAAGGAAGGCGTCGGCGCTCTCGTGCAGGCGCACGGGCAGACCGTCGGAGGCGAGGAGGAAGGCGAGGGACTGCCTGACAGCCAGATCGTCGTCGACGACGTGAACGATGGATTCAGCGGACATGCGACAATTCCTCTTCCTCGACGGACCGCAAGGTGAACCGGAAGGTGGTCCCCTTCCCCGGCTCGCTCTCGACCGCGATGCGGCCCCCATGTGATTCGATGATGGTGCGGCAGATCGAGAGCCCCACCCCCATGCCCTGCGCCTTGGTGGTGACGAAGGGCTGGAAGAGTTTTTCGGCGATCTCGGGAGCGATGCCGGTGCCGGTGTCCCCGACCCGTACCTCCACCATCCGGACCGTCGTGAGCGCGCGCGTCTCGACGATCAGCTCGCGACGCTCGCATTCTTCCATCGCCTCGATGGCGTTGCGCATGAGGTTGAGGAGGACCTGCTGGATCTGGATGCGGTCGGCGAGAACGAGTCTCGCCCTCGGGTCGAAGCGGTAGGCGACGCGCACGCCGCGTTCGCGGGCGCCGACGAGGGCGAGCGCGCTCGCCTCCTCGATCAGTTTCGGGAGGTCCTCGATATGGCGCTCGCTCTCGCCGCGCGCGACGAATTCGCGCAGATGGCGGATCACCTGTCCCGCGCGCAGAGCCTGCTCGCCCGCCTCGTTGACGGCGTCGCGCAGGAGCGCGACCTCGGCGCCTTCCATGCGCTCGAGGATGCGCCGACAGCCCTTGAGGTAATTGGCGATGGCGGTGAGCGGCTGGTTGATCTCGTGGGCGAGCGCGGAGGCCATCTCGCCGAGCGCCGTGTAGCGCGACATGTGCACGAGCTCGGACTGGAGTTCGGCGAGCCGCGTCTCGGTCTTCTGCCGCTCGGTGAGATCGCGCAGGAAGCCGGTGAAGAAATGCCCGTCGGGCGTCTGCATCTCGCCGACCGCGAGTTCGACGGGAAAGGTGTTGCCGTCCTTGTGCTCGCCGACGACGACGCGGCCTCGCCCGATGATGCGCTTCTCGCCGGTCTCGAGATAGCGGTTCATGTAGGCGTCGTGCTCGTCCCGATAGGGGTTCGGCATCAGAATGCGCACGTTCTGCCCGACCGCCTCCTCGGCCGTGTAGCCGAACATGCGCTCGGCCGTCGACGAGAAGGAGATGATCTTCCCCTCTTCGTCGGCGACGATCATCGCGTCGGGCACGGTCTCGAGGATCGAGCGCAGATGCGCCTCGCGATGGCGCAGCCGAGCCTCGCGCTCGACCACGTCGGTGACGTCGCAGGTCGCCTTGGCATAGCCCGTGAGCGTGCCCTCGGCATCGTAGATCGGCGCGATCGTCGTCTTGACGACGAAACTCGAACCGTCCTTGCGGATGCGGCGCCCCTGCTCGTAATAGCGGCCGCGCTCGACGGCGAGTGCGAGCGCGCGCTCGGGCTTGCCCGCCGCGACGTCCTCGGGCGGGTAGAGGATCGAGAAATGGCTCCCGATCGCCTCCTCGCGCGGCCAGAGCGTGAGCAGAACCCCTCTTCTTCATGCCACGCAAGGCCGCCTCCCACTGCCGACGCACGCGTCCGCTGTACCACCCCCGGCGACGAATTCGTCGACGCCTCGCGTTATGCCGTTCATCATAATGGCGATACCGCGGCGAATGGATCGACGCCGATCAATCGCGCATGGCCATCAAGGAGAAACCAAGCGTAGAGCAAGATAGCGAGCATCGCCCAGGGAAGCGCCGAACCGATCTCAGCCGCACTCGAGCGGCTTGAGACAAGCGCCGCGAACGGAAACGTCGAGGTGCTGCTCGCGAGTGCTCGCCAGCGCTCGGCGCCGAGCCGGCGGCGTGCGCGCGCCTCCACGATACGCATGCCGAGCAACGAGAACACGGCCATGCCGCCGAACAGGATCAGCGAAACGAGATCCCCGTTGGCCGGCACGTGGGCGATCGCCCAGAGCGCGAAGCCCCACAAAATCGGATGGCGCGTGATCGCGACGATGCCGCCGGGCTCCTCGCCGCGCCGGAAGGACACCGACAGCGGATTGGGCTGTGCCATGCCGACGACGAGAAGAAGAAAGGAGATCGGCATCACCATGATCGCGAAATGCCAATGCCATGGAGCCGGATCCCAGAGCGGAAGGTACGGCGCGCGGCGCGCGGCGACGATCAGCCAGACGAGAAGCGCGAGTGAGACCGCCGAATAGGCGAGGAGATAACCGCGCGGGGTCAGCGCGGTCTGGAGGCGCGCTTTCGTGCGCCCCATCGCGGGCAGGCTGTGGGCAGCCAGGAAGGTTGCGAGCGCGGCGGTGAACTCGATCATGGGGCGGATCAATGCGGCCGAGGGGTAAGCGTTCGTTGCGCTGCAGCAAGGAAAGCCGAGGCGCGGCCGTATGTCGCGTGAGCGTAGCGGATCATCGGTCGCGGTCGCCATTCGCGAGAGCGGCGAGAGCATTGCGGTCGGCGATCGCCACGCGCTTTCGCCCCGTCCGCACGTACCCGCGTGCGCTCCAGGCCGACAGGACGCGGCTGACCGTGTGCATGGTGGTGCCGGTCATCTCCGCAAGGTCCTGGCGCGAGATGGGAAAGTCGAGCGCGACGACACCGTCTCGCTCTTGCCCGGCTTCCTTTACCAGCGACAGGAGCGTACCGGCGAGGCGCGCCTCGACTTCGCTCGACGAGAGCGAGGCGACCCGCGCATGCGCTTCCTGGAGACGTGCGCCGACATGGAGGAGCGTCTGCGTGGCGAGCACTGGATGCTCGGCGACGAGGCGCGGCCAGGAGGCGTTCGGCCAGGCGAGCGCGAGGCTCGGAACGATTGCGGTCGCCGTCGCCGGGTATGTCGTCCGGCCGATCGCCGCCGCGATCCCGAAGACGTCCCCCGGCGACACGAACCTGATGACGATCTGCTCACCGGCCGCATTCACCTTGGTGACTCGCAATCGCCCTTCCAGGAGGGTGAAGAACGAGTGCGCCTCCGCGCCCTGGTCGAAGACGATTTCGTCTTCGACAAAACGCAGGATACGCGCGCCCCGGACGAGTGCGCGCGCCGTATCCTTGTCCATTTGCGAGAAGAGGTGATGCTCGCAGATCGCATCGCGCTCGCTGGTGGGCATGTCGAGATATCGCTCCCCGGTGGATGGACGGCCTAACCGTCTGAAAGGACGAGAGTTCGCCCACAGGACGTCCGTGTCAACCTCGATCCTTGCGCTCGCGCAACGACGTGGACCGCAAACAATATCTGTCCACGCTGCCATTCTGTGTCCCGGTGGCTACGTCGAAGAACGTGCGCGGTTCGCAACGGTCGCCATGCGTCGATGTTTGCCATTCTCGATCTCGGCTTTATCTACCGAGTGCGCTTCAAGACAGAATGCGGGGGACCGAATGCGTCTCCGGCGTCGGTTGGCACGAGGAGAGACGAGATGACCGGTCCGGTGGGCGGAGAGACAGCGAGGCTCGTCAAGCTCGCGCTGGCGATCGGCGCCTCGTCGGAAGGCGCAGTCCACTCGCATACGCGTCGCGCGCTCGAGGAGGGGATCGCACCGCAGGCTCTGAAGCAGGTGGCTCTGATGGCAATTCCGACGCTCGGATTTCCTCAAGCCGTGCGCGCGCTCACCTGGATCGAGGACATCACGGACGCGAAGGGGTGATCGGCGCAGCCGAGGTGTCGCTCGTCGGCTCGCACGCCGCGCCCCTCTCGACCGTCGAGGTGGCGGGGGCGTGGCGCGGCGGAAGGCCGATATAGGTCGGGTCGACCTCGTGAGCGAGACACGGCGGCGACGCGTAACCGTCGCCCCTATCCTCGCCCTTTTCCTCGTCCTCGCCCATTCTGCTCACCCACTCGTCTCCTGCGGCCGCGAGGGTCGCGTAACGAGAAAGGCGCCCACGCTTCCCATGATCACGAGGAGGATGATCGGCACGAGCACACTCGCGGTCAAAGACACGGTGATCGCATAGGAGACCGCCATCGATGCGATCGCGAGAGCTTTGGCCCTCGGAGCGATGGCCCGGTGATCGCGCCAGTCGCACAGAGCCTGGCCGAAGCGCGGATGCCGATGAAGCCACGCGGAGAGCCTCGGACTTGAGCGGGCATACGCCCAGGCGGCGAGGATCACGAACGGCGTCGTCGGGAGGAGCGGCAGCACGATTCCGAGTGTCCCGAGCGCCAGGCTCGCATGGCCGATGAGCATGGAGATCAAGCGCGGCATCGATCCTTCCTTAGGAAGCGCCCATTCCGACGGGCGCTCCCATGTCTCGTCCTATTGCCTAACGATTGCCCTCTCCGCGCGGGTTTCGCTGATCCGCCGGTGGGGCTTCCGGTACGACGCTGGGGCCAGCGTCCTCGGGTTCAGGCTTGCCGTCGGTATGGGGTCGCTCCGGCGCTCCGGCCGGGCGGGGCAGATCGCCATGCCGAGGCGTCGGGGCGAGAGGAGGAGGGGGCTTCTCGGGATCGCTCAAGGCTCTTCTCCTTTTTTGCGGCGTATGCCGTACCCTGGAACTGGCCACTCCATGTGGCTGGTTCCACCCCGTGCGAGCCCTTAGGAGCTCGGTCACCCTCCCTCCGACCGCGCCGACCGCATCGCCGCGGCCCCGCGCGAGGCGGCTTCCGCGACGTCGAGGAAGAGGCGCTCGAGCTCGGAATAGACGCTCCGGTCCGGCTCCGCCGCGCCGATCTCGTGGAGTTCCACCAGAAGGCCGCAGAGCCCCTCGACGAGCGCGAGCTCCCGGCGGGCGACATCGAGCTGCTCGCGGCGTGTCCGCATCTCCTCGAGCTCCGCAAAGCGGGCGAGCGCGTCTTCCATGCGCTCGCGGCAGGCGCAATCGAGATTGAGGGTGCCGAGCACGCTACCGACGCGCCGGATGGTCGCGGAAGCTCCGCGTTCGGCATCTCGCCGTGCGCGCGCCCCCAAGTCGAGCACCGTCGGCATCGACACCTCCTCCCATCAGGACGCGAGCGTGCGCTCCAGCGCGACATGGCCGCGCAGATCGTCCGCGAGCTTCGCCCCGCCCGCGTACAGAGCCTGCCAAGACCGGCAAGCGCCGGCGGGCGGCTCGAAACCTCCGGTCAAATGCTCGAGATCGTGGACCGCGTTCTCGATCGCGGCGTGCTCAGCGGTGATCTCGCCACCTTGTGCGACATCGCCCGAGACGAGCGCCGGGAACAAGACGGCCTCCTCGCGCGCCATCCGCTCGTGAAGGGAGACGACGAGGTCCTCGAGGCGATCGGCGAGACCGTGCGGGGCGGCCGGATGATCGCCGTGTACCCGCTCGACCTTGCGGGCAAGCCTCAGGAGTTCCGGAAGCTCGCGGCGATGCACCTCGTGATAGCGTTCGACGATGTGGCTGGCGAGCGCGCCCTTGTCCTCGGCGCCGGGCGCGGCGCCTTGCGTCGCCAGCACCGAAAGCTCGGCGACGAGCGCGTCGAGCGCGATGCCCTTCTGCGCGGCCGCATCCGCGAGCGAGGCCTCACCGCCACAGCAGAAGGCGAGCTTGTGCCGACGAAAGATCGCCGTCGCACCAGGAAGTGTCGCGGCGATGTCCCCGACGCTGCGCGCCGCGAGGGCGGCTGAGGCGAGGGACGGGGCGGGGGACAGCGAGTCGGTCATAATCGTGTGTCCTCGGACTGGAGAGCCGCAAGGCTCGGGATTGCGCCGGTCAGCCGGCGGGAACGCGGCGGAAGACGACGCGCCAATGATTTTCGCCAATCGCTTTGGCGGCGCTCTCGTAACCGCGGACAGCGAAGAGGCGTCGGAGCGGTTTCGGCTCGAAGGACGCCTCAATCGCGAAGGGGCTGCCCGCCGGGAGGCCGGCGACGAAGTCGAGGATGCCCGGCAGGGGCTCGTGGCCCTTGGCGAGGAGCGGTCGGACGTCGAGCGTCGGCGCGATCGTGTCAGCGAGCTGCTCCGGAGCGTCCTCGCCGAGCGGGACCACGGCAGTGTTGGAGTCGGTCACCTCGGGCAAGACGTCGGCGACGGCGATCCCGCCCATCGACGCCACTTCTGCGACGCTCAAGCGTCCGGCCGTGTCCTCCCGCATCACCGCGCTCGCGAGGCGCCGGAAGAAAGCGTTCGCCGCGACATACCGATCGTACAGCCTCTCGTCGGCGCTGAGTGCGTCCAGGAACGGCGTCTCGGCCCTGATCTGTGTCATCGTCGATCTCCTCTCGTCGCCCTCGATTAGCGCACGTGCCCTCATTGACGTTGTCCGAGCGCAACCTCACGCATCCGCCCGCTTGGCGCAGAGCATGGGGCCGTAGATCACCGCGAACCCGAGGAAGGCGGCGGTCCAAAGGGTTGCGGAGAGGGGTAGGAGGAGCATCGTGTGCTGCGGGTCGAGCGCCGCGAGGATGCGCAGAACGGCGGCTACTACGATCGCGGCGTAGATCGCCACCGTCCAGCCGTCTGCGGTGAGCGCGCGACCGGTATGCCCGAGGCTCGCGCGCGTCATGACCGCGATCGTCATGATCCCGATCGCGCCGACCGACCAGGCATGGATCGCCGCGCTGGCCGCGCCGGGAACGCCGAGGAGGGCGTCGAGACCCGCGAGTACGAATCCGATCGGCACGAAGAGGTAGCCGATGTGCAGGATCGTCACGAGCGGCTCGGGAAGCGTGCGGTGCGGCGCCCAGCGCAGCTGGCGCAGGAAATGGATGGCGCCGCTCGCGAGGAGGAGCGCGCCGGCCGGTGCGGCGATGCCGGGAAGCGCCGGCGTCGCCGCGAAGGCGGCAAGCGCCGCCCCGCTGAGGATCATCGCCGCACGATCGAAGGGCCCGAAGCTCTGCGGCAGCGGTCCGCGGACTGCCTTCTTCATCCAATTGCCCGTGAAGATCGGCACGATCCGCCCGGCGACGATCGTCACCAGGAGGATGATTGCCGCGAGCGCGAGTCGCTCCGCGATCGCGGCGGCGCCGAAGCGCGCTATCTCGTAGTGGAAGAGCGCCTGCGCTGCCGTCAGCGTCGCGAGAACGGCGACGACCTTGAGGTTGCGCCGATTCCCGGCTCGGACGATCTCGTTGCCTACGAAGGCGGTGAGCGCGATGGGGAAGGCGAGGGCGCACGCGGCGATCACGAGCGGGTCGAGGCCCGCGCCTGCCACGATCGCGGCACGTCCGGCGATCCAGAGAAGTAGAAGCGTCGCGAGCGGAAGGCCGACGAGCGGCGCTCGTCCGGTCCAACTCGGGACGGCGGTGAGCAGGAAGCCGGCGACGATCGCGGGGACGAACCCGAAGAGGAGTTCGTGCGCGTGCCAGGCGAGTGGCGGCAGAGCCGCAGGCAACGAGACGAAGCCGAGAAACCAGGGCACCCAGACGACGACGATCAGCCCCGCATGCAACGCTCCCAGAAGGAAGAACGGCCGCAATCCGAGGCTCAAGACGGGCAGGCGGGCGGGGACCGAGGTTGCGTGCGACGTTGTCATTTCGATCGTCCTCGCGAGCCGGACCCACTCTAGGCTCCCGCGAAAGCGCTTCTTTGGAGTGGGTCTAAACTTCGTTGTTCATCAATGAGTTACCGCATGATCCGGCAATGAGCGCAATTACGGGCCCGCCCTTAAGATGCGGCGCGCTCCCCCGCCCATTCGGCGCCGCATCGCTCGATAGGCAGAGCGAGGAGGTCGACGAGGCGCCGCGCCGTCTGGTCGACGAGCTCTGCAAGGCTCGACGGGCGCAAATAGAACGGTGGCGAGAGCGGGGCCACGATGGCGCCGAACTCGGTCACGGACGCCATCGCGCGGATGTGTCCCAGATGAAGGGGGCTCTCGCGCATGGCGAGCACGAGACGGCGTCGTTCCTTGAGGTGAACGTCCGCCGCCCGCACGAGCAGATTATCGGCATTGCCGGTCGCCACGGCGCCCAGTGTCCTCATAGAGCAGGGCACGATGATCATGCCAGCGGTCTCGAACGACCCGCTCGCGATCTCGGCGCCGATGTCGTCGATCGAGTGACGAACGCAATCCGTTCCGGCGAGAGATTTACTTTCGACTTCGTCGAGCTCGTGCGCGATCGTTCGCTCGGCGCCGCGCGAGACGACGAGATGCGTCGTGCAGGACTTCGCGAGCAGAGCGACGACGCGCGCGCCCACCCGCGCCCCGGAGGCGCCGCTGATTCCCACCACCACCCGGATGGTCATACCCGTCCCTCCCGCAGGTCTAATCCCAAACTCGGCCACAGCTCGTCGACTCGCGCGCGCGTGCCCTCGTCCATGCGCAGCGTCTCGCCCCACGCGCGTTCGGTTTCGGCCCCGATCTTGTTCGTCGCGTCGATTCCGAGCTTGCCGCCGAGGCCTTCGAGAGGAGAGGCGAAGTCGAGATAGTCGATCGGAGTGCGCTCGATCAGGCAGAGGTCGCGAGAGGGATCGGCCCGCGTGGCGACGGCCCACATCACATCGTCCCAGCGCCTGACATTGATGTCTTCGTCCACCACGATGACGAGCTTGGTATAGGTGAATTGCGGCAGTATCGACCACAGGCCGAGCATTATTCGCCGCGCGTGGCCCGGGTATCGTTTGGCGATGGAGACGATCGCAATGCGATAGGAGCACGCCTCCGGCGGCAGCCAGACATCGCGTATTTCGGGGAATTGCTGGCACAAGAGCGGCGTGAAGACGTCGTTCAGGGCTTCGCCGAGCCGCGAGGGCTCGTCGGGGGCACGGCCAGTGAAGGTCGACAGGTAGACGGGTGCCGCCACCTCCCGGATCGCAGTCACCCGCATCACCGGGAACGACTCTGTGGCGTTGTAATAGCCGGTATGATCGCCGAAAGGACCCTCGGGGGCTGTCTCGTCGGGTGCTACGGTCCCCTCGAGCACGATCTGCGCGCAGGGGGCGGCAATCGCGACGGTTCGACAGGAGCTCACCTCCGGACGGCGCCCGCCTACGAGACCCGCGAAGCGAAGTTCAGACAGGCCGTCGGGCAGCGGCATCACGGCGGCGAGCGTTGTCGCGGGATCCGCGCCGATCGCGACGGCAATTGGCATCGCGAGGCCGCGCTCTCGCCATGCACGATGATGCGCCGCTCCGCCGCGATGAGCGAGCCAGCGCACGATCGCTTTATCGGAACCGATCACCTGCATGCGGTAGATGCCGAGGTTGTAGTCGTCGAGGGCGGTCGAATCGGGAGGGCGGGTCACCACGATAGGCCAGGTGACGAGCGGACCCGCATCGCCCGGCCAGCAGATTTGGACCGGAAGGCGGCTTAGGTCCACCTGTGCGCCCGTCGCAATGCGCTCCGGCGTGTCGCGCGCTTCCCGCGGCCGCGAGGTCAGCAGGGCCTTGGCGAGCGGCAGCCGTTCTAGCGTCTCGGCGAGGCCCCGCGGCGCGCGCGGGGATCGCAACTCGCACAGAGCCGCGCCGAGTTCGGGTAGGCGCTCCGGCCGAATCCCGAGTCCCCAGGCGACGCGTTCGACGGTGCCGAAGAGATTCGCAAGGAGCGGCATGCGCGCGGGCGAGCCATCGGGCAGGATCGGTCGCTCGAAAAGAAGGGCGGGACCTTTTTGCGCGATCACCCGCCGGTGGATCTCCGTGATCTCCCGGTCGACGCCGACAGGCGTGCGGATGCGGGCGAGCCGCCCCTCCCGCTCGAGATGAGTCAGGAAGGTTGGCAGATCGGGAAAGGGAGGCAGGTCTCGGCGGATCACAGCGGCACTCGGCGGTCGCATCCGGTGTCCAGCTTTCTCCAGGCGACGTCCTTGCGCTGCGACAAACAAGCTCGACCGCAGGCGGGCTATTCCTTGCGCACCGACACCTGCCACAGAGGGCGACCGCGAACCCGAGATGACGATAGTCCTGCGCCTCGCGCGCCTCCTCCCGACGGCTCTGCTGGAGCCTCCCCTCGACGCCCTGGCTCGAAGCGTGGCGCAACGCCATCCGCGCCTCTTCGCGCGTCTCGGTCGCCATGCCGGGCGCCCGGTGGCGATCGTTCCGCACGACATGCCGGTGGTGTTCATGCTGACCGCGCATCCGGAGCGACCGCGTGTGGCCGTGGCTCGGACCGTCTCGCCGCATGCGGTGGCAATCGTGCGCGGGCCGCTCGTCACGCTCGTGGCGCTCGCCCGCGGACATCTCGATGGGGACGCCGTCTTTTTCTCGCGTGAGATTGTCGTCGAAGGCGACATGGAAGCCGTGCTCGCGCTGCGCAACGCGCTCGACGACGCGGAGTTCGACGTTTTCGAGGAGGCGGCGGCTCTATTCGGACCCCTCACGCCCATCGCGCGCCGGCTTCTGGACGCAGGCGACGCGGTGCACGATGCGCTGCGCACCCCCAGGAGGGCACGATGGAGCTAGTCTGCCCGGCCGGAACGCCCGCATCTCTGCGCGCCGCGGTCGATGCGGGTGCCGACGCGGTCTATTGTGGGTTCGACGACGAGACAAATGCCCGCAATTTCCCCGGTCTAAACTTCACCACGACCGACATGCGCGAGGGAGTCGCCTATGCGCATCGGCACGGCACGAGAGTCCTCGTCGCGCTCAACACGTTCGCGCGCGCGGGGCACGTCGAGCTATGGCGACGGCGGGTTGACGAAGCGCTCGCCTGCGGCGCGGACGCGCTCATCCTGGCCGATCTCGGCCTCCTCGCCTATGCCGCTCGTAACCACCCAGGCGCGCGCCTACATCTTTCCGTCCAGGCGGCAGCGGCGAACGCGGACGCGATCGCGCTGCATGTCGAGGAATTCGGCGTTCGGCGTGTCGTGCTTCCGCGGGTGCTCAGCGTCCCGGAGATCGCCGCCATCGCCAAGGAAACCGCTTGCGAGCTCGAGGTCTTCGTCTTCGGTGGTCTGTGTGTCATGACGGAGGGGCGATGCTCGCTGTCCTCCTACGCGACTGGCCGATCGCCTAACATGAACGGCGTCTGCTCGCCGGCGAGCCACGTCCGCTACACCGAGACGGGCGATGGCGAAATGCTCTCGGACCTCGGCGAGTTCACCATCAATCGTTTCGCGCGCGGCGAACCCGCTGCCTATCCCACGCTCTGCAAGGGCCGCTTTGCCACCGCGTTGGGACAGGGTTATGTCTTCGAGGACCCGGTGAGTCTCGATGCCGCTGCGCTCCTGGCCGAGTTGAAGCGGGCGGGTGTCACGGCGCTCAAGATCGAAGGTCGTCAGCGTGGGCGCTCCTATATCGCCGATGTCGTGCGCTCGTTCAGGGCGGCGCTCGCCGCGCTCGAGGCCGGCCGCCCCATCGCTGCGGGCACCCTGCGAGAACTCAGCGAGGGACAGCGCAATACCGAGGGCGCCTATAGGAAAACCTGGCGATGACGCCGCCTCCTTGGAGTTCCTCGTCATGAAGCTCACGCTCGGCCCGCTACTTTATCATTGGTCGCCGGATCGCATCGTGGATTTCTACGCCCGCATCGCGGACGAGGCGCCGGTCGATCGCGTCTGCCTCGGCGAGGCGGTCTGCTCCAAGCGTGCGCCGTTCACCGACAAGATCCTGCCCGAAATCGCCGAACGCCTCGCGCGGGCGGGGAAGGAGGTGGTTCTGTCGAGCCTCGCGTTAGTCTCGACGAAGCGCGAGCGGCGTATTCTCGCGGACCTTGCCGCGGGCGACGGCCTCTTCGAAATCAACGATCCGACGGGTCTGCGCTTTCTCTCGGGTCGACACTTCGGGGTCGGCCCTTTCGTGAACGTCTACAACGAGGCGACCTTGGAATGGCTCGAATCGCGGGGAGCAGCCTTCGTCTGCTTGCCGCCCGAGCTGCCCCTCGAGGCCGTTCGCGCGATCGCCGCTGCCGCGCATGTCGCCGAAATCGAGGTCTGGGGGTTCGGACGTATTCCCCTCGCGATCTCCGCGCGCTGCTATCACGCCCGCCTCAGCGGGCTGTCGAAGGACGGATGCCAGTTCGTTTGCGAGCGCGATCCCGATGGCTTGGCCCTGACGACAATGAGTGGGCAGCCATTCCTCGCGGTGAATGGTGTTCAGACATTGTCGCACACCTATGCTTGCGCGCTCGGCGATATCGCTGCGCTCGCGCGAGGCGGTATCGTCTCGCTGCGGCTCTCTCCTCAGGAGGTTGACATGGTGGCTGTCGCCGACCTGTTTCGGGATGCGTGCGACGAGAGGATCGCCCCCGCGGATGCCGTCGCGGTGTTGCGCGAGATATGCGCTGCGCCGTTGTCGAACGGCTTTCTCGCCGGCACCGCCGGACATCGCTTCGAGCGTTATCCACCTTGACGTGTACCCGCTTGCGAGGCGGACGGCGTCGCGGTCTCTGGAACGATCAACGCGCACAAGAGCGCCGGCCCGAGTGCCGCGAGGAACGCGACCTGCGCGCCGATCCAGCTCGTGCCGGCGAGCGCAGCCAGCGCCGGCTCGCCCGGAAACATGGCCGCGGCCGCTCGGGCGAGGGCGGCGACAGCGGCGAGACCAGCCGCTGCGACTGGGAGCCCATCGCGCTCGCACGCGCGGCCGAGGATGTTCGCCCCGACCGCTCGCGCCATGATCGCCATGCCAAGAACGCCCAGGGTGCCCAGCATCCACACATGGACGGCGGCGCTCGGCGAGACGAAGCTCCCCGCGAGAAAGCCGAGGGCGATGAATGCGTAGCCCACATGGTGCACCAGCAGATCGGGTTCCCGCACGACGGCGAGCCCTCGCCAGCGTGCTACGCGGCCAAACTGGAGAAGGCCTGCCACCCCGAAAGCGTAGGCCGTCGCTGCATGAAAGGGCATAGCGATCCAGAGCGTCAGCGCAGCGACGCCGGTCGCGAGGACGACGACGTCGAAGCCGGAGAACCAGACCGGCAGCTTCGGCACACCTCGTTCAATGAGGTGCTTGCGGGTGAAGCCTGGCACTATACGGCCCCCCACCACGATCATCATTAGGACGAGCCCGCCGACCGCAAGCCGCATTCCCGTGTCATGGTCTAGTCCGAGAATGGGGGGCGCGAGCGTTACGGTACGGCCGAAACCGTACACCGCGACGCAGGCGAGCACTCGGAGCGTCTTCCAGGCGCCCGCCGCAACGATTCGGGCTCCCGCCCAACCGAAAAGCGCAACCGTGAAGGCGAGATCCGCGGCAACGAGGAGGATCCGTATTCCGGGCGCGGCTCCGAGGTCGGCAAACCGGCCCGCAATCCACCCGGAGAGGAGGACGAGCACGAAGGCTCGCCCCGGCGGTGCCGACGAGGTCCAGCGCGGGACGGCCGTCAGAAGGAACCCCGCCACCACCGCTCCGGCATAGCCGAACACAGCGAGCGACCCATGATAAGCAGCGAGCGGAGGCGAAGCGAGCGGAAAGAGCCAAGGCATGGTCGCGAGGATCGCGACGAAGGGGGCGGCGAGGAAGAACGCCGCTCCCGCTTTCGAGCCGATCGCTCGGGTGGCGAAAGCGGATGCGCGTCCGGCTCGCCCGTTGTCCTGCCGTGCGATCGTCATCCCTCCCCCGCGTCGAGAGAGGGATAGAGCAGCTGCACGCCGAGCACCTTGCGCTCCGACAAGGATGCGCTGCGCGTGTCGGTGCCTTGCCAATCGGGGGCTTCAGTGCTCGACGGCCGACGCGTTGCGGGATTCGCAGTCGCCAGCGCCTCGACGGCCCCCTTCGTCCTCATCGCGAACTTCCTTCTTGCCGGCACCGTCGAGGGTGTCGTCGGCATGGGCGGCGCGGCGCTCTCCGTCAACGGCGTACTGCTGCTCTGTCTCGCAGTACCGTTGACAGGTAGCGGCCCTCGCTGCAGTCTTCGCTGAAGTAGGCAGTGGCTCGCGCTACGACATCAGCCGCCCTCACCTGATCCGGCGAGGCGCCACCTCCTTGTTTCGCCAAAACGACAAACGAGCTTCGCCCGGCGAGGCTGACGCCGATCGGCCGGGAGGCTCTGAAATGCTTGGTGGATTTTTCAGATCGGCGCTCGTCTGTCTCGTATGCCGCCCCGTTTATCCGGTCGCGGCCGCGATCGCTGTCAAGTGGATCTGGTTTCTCGGGCTGCACGGGGCCTGAGAAGCGCCATGGACGGGGTGGGGAACCGCCGGGGTCGAGACGGAGAATGCCGAGATCTCGCAAAGGAGTTCGGTCCCGTCGAAGGGAAGCCTGATCACGCGCAGGCCGACGAGATCCTCGCAGCGCTTGGCGGTTTCCCGGGCAGACCGCCCGGACAAACCGACGATATTCTGCATAGCGAACGCTCTGCCCAGCCAATGGCGCAGAGCGGCAGTAGGCGCGGTCCAGGCAAAGACATCGATGATGATCGCGGCGCCGGCATCAGGCCTCGCCGCACAAAGAAGTTGCTCTGCGCTGCGGTACCTGTAGACGGTGTATTCGTGCACTTGTAGGAAAATTTCTAGCGCGTCCGCTAAGGGCGCATGTCTAGTAAGTATGTGTGCTGACGGTCTCATCGAGGGTGCGTTTTGCCGGTGTGAGCGTTTCGCTGCGGTTCTGTAGAGGGAGGTAATCATTTGAAGTGTACGTGATTTGCTTGGAATATCGGACACGGGCTCACCCTGATGCGTGTTTCTACGCAGGGATGGTGGCAACGCAAACCCCTTCAGCAGATACGCGCACCGAGCGTGCGTGGGTCGGACAGGAGCGGCCAATAAGCACCGAGCCATGCGGCGAAGGAGGCACCATACAGAAGGGCCGCAAGCCCATAAGCAGGACCGGGTAGCGAGAGTTCCGGCGCAAGGGTGGGGGGGCGCGCACGAACGTTCCCGCGAGAAGGCAGACGAAGCCGATTTTCGTGAGCCGATCGAGGCGGAGCGGGCGTCCGCAGTGAAGAAGGCCCGCTATGGCGAGTACCGCGAGTACGCCAAGCCCGAGCCCACCGAGAAAGGCGACGTGAAGCCCGCTCGAGACCGCGAAGGGTGCCCCAAGGAGGGCCGCTCCACATAGGAGGAGCCCGATGCCCGACAGCGCGCTCGAGCCTGCCAGCGCCGCAAGCTCCGTCCGTAACGCCTCGCGACCGACGAAGGCCTCGCCGACGCGGTCGAGGAATGCAGCGCCCGCAGCGATCGCGAGGAAGCCGATGGCCTCCTGCGACAAATTCGCGAGCGTGCCCGCGATGAGAACGGCGACCAGCGCCGGCGCGAGATTGCGCCGGCCGGGATGCGGGCGAAACGGGGAGGTCTCCTCACTCGGATCGAGAACGAGATTCGTGATCGGCACCGTGATTCGTGCGAGCGCGAGCCCGAGCAGCGCGAGAAAGACGAAGCCGGCAACATGGAGTGAGGTTTGCGTCGCGCGGTCAAGGCTGCCGCCGCAAGCGCTGAGAGCCAGAAGGCGAACGCGAGAAGCCGCGTCGTGCGTCGCCGCACCGAGACGGCTCCGACATAGGCGACGAGTGCGAGGAGCCAGAGCATGTCCGCGGCTGCGGCAACGGCCCCGAGCCCGTCGATCCCCAAAAGGCCGATCGCGCGTGCAACGCCCCAGGCGAGCGCCAGGGCGAGGAGTGCGCGGCCCTGCAGGCGGGGAGTATCCGTCCATTCCGGCACGGCGGTGGTGATGAACCCGATCAAAGCCGCACCATAGGCCCCGATCAGCATCTCGTGGGCATGCGAATGGGCTGGCGGAACGGTCCGAGAGAAGGGGAGATCGAGACCATGTACGAAAATCCACAAGAGCGGCCAAATAGCCGCGTGAAGGGCGGCAAGTGGAAAGAACAGGCGGAAGCGAGAGTTGTCATGATCATGGAGCTTCATCGTCAGGGCCTGAAGGTGGCCGCCATCGCGCGCCATAAAGAGGAACGAATATCTTCCTGCGCTTATCGAGGATCGGGTCAAGAACGTCGTCGATATTGTAAGAGCCAGGGTTTCTTTATACGGGCTCGACGAGGAGCTGGTTGAGACATTGTGGCGCCGCTTGATCGATTGGTTGATCAAGCGTGAGACGAAGGAATTAGGCGGCGCGGACCACTCCGTGTTTTCGACGCAGGAGAAAAACCTGGACGCGACGCAATGATCCGGGCAGACGACGGCTCGAGGCGAGAGAAAGCTTGCGTGAATCGTGCTAGGGAGAAGAGAAACAGAAGCGTCGTCCCAGCGAGTGGACACTCCCTCAGCGGAGGAGACGATGCTCGACAGCCGGAACTGGTCGACCGAGCATGATCCCTAGAGAAAGTCGCGAGATGCGACACCTCCCGCTCTTTCGCGACATGTTGAAGGCGAACTTCGACGCCCTCATCCAGAGCACGCGTTGCGAAACGGTCCCGCCGGGCCATGAGGTGATCCGCCAGGGAGATCCGGCGGACGCCCTCCACGTGGTTGTGGATGGCGCCATCGAACTCTACGCGCACTGGGAAGGGCGCGAGACGACGATGGCCGTCGTGCGCCCCGTCGGTACGTTCATCCTTGCGGCCTGCATCCGCGACGCGCCTTATCTGATGTCGGCTCGAAGCCTCGAGCCCGCACGGATCATCTGCATTCCGGCCTCCGACTTGCGTGCGGTCTTCCGACGGGACCCGGAATTCGCGGTGTCGGTGATCCACGAACTCGCCGGCTGCTATCGGGCCGTCGTTCGCGATACCAAGGGCCTCAAGCTGCGCACGACGCGCGAGCGGGTCGCGGCTTATCTGCTCCGGCAGTCGCGAGACGCCGGCGACGTCGAGGCGTTTGCGCTGCCGGTGGAAAAAAAGATGCTGGCGAGCTTTCTCGGAATGACACCGGAATCCCTGAGCCGCGGCTTGAGATCTCTGGAAGTCGACGGCGTAAAGATAGACGGCATGCATGTAAAAATTGTAGATCGGGCGAGACTCAGCGTTGTGGCGCGGCTCGACCCGCTGATCGATGGACCGGATCCCGACGGCTCGACGGCAGGCGTGAGTCTACCCGCCGCTGGAATTCGCGACTGATCACGTTTCCCGCGGTTGGGTAATGCCGAACCGGGGAGGTGCGACGCGCTCGATCCGATGCCATCCTATCGTAAGGCGCTCTAAAGCCGTCCCATGGTGGCGTTGCGCATAAAGCTGGACGCCTAGTTGCCGAATGAGTTCTTGCTGAGTTTCGAGGAAATCGATGTAACCCTCTTCGTCTGCTGCGAGCTCATCAAAGAGATTTTTTGAGACGCGATCGTTGATGGAGTGGCAATATTGAACCGCTTCCAGATAAAGTGCACGAGCTTCGACCTCGGCCGCAAGATCGGCTGCAACGATTTCCTCGACGTTTTGACCGATGCGCAGAGGGTCAAGATTTTGTAGATTCGTAAGCGGTGTTTCTGTTCCACCTTCTTCGCCGTGATCAGATGGTCGAGTCTCCCGATCCCTTGGTGATCGGAGATCGTTTTGTGTCCGGACTTGAGCCTACGCTCGAGCCGGAGCGCGTGGGGCGCCGGTTGGAGGTGATCAACGGCGCGAGTGGCCGCCGGCGCTGGAGCGCGGACGAGAAGGCCGGGTGTGGATCGGCGTCTGGGTTCCACGCCGATCGGCGTGGAGTCCCGGGTCTCAACACCTTGCCCGCCCATTACCGAGCGGGAAGCCGGAGGGATCCCGGGGCGCGCCGATTCACAGCCTGCGCCCGCAAGCTCCTCGTCCAGATCAACGCCGTCCTCGCCAGTGGCACGCCATGGGTCGAAAAGTAGTTGCCTCCCCAACGGAAAACCGGCGTCGCTCGGAGAGATCGTGCGCGAGCGCGGAGCAGGAGTTCGCGCGCTCCGGGTTCCCGCGGGGCGCGACGTCGTCGTCAGGGACACGCGTCGTCCGCGCGCCTCGCCGCGCATGCGCGATCCGGGCGCGGGACCCCTAGCTCGAGGTGGCGCTCGCGCGCCTCGCGCAACGAACGCATGCGACGATCGAGGGCGACGAGCACGAGGCTGGCAGGATCGACCGCGCGCAGACGCGCGGCGGCGGCGCCGAGCCGCCCGAGATCCGTACCCCAGTCGAGTTCGGCGATCGCCGCTTCGAGCACCGACTTGTGCGCCCTCGACATCCGATTCGCCTCCCGCTCAGCCGTCACGCTCGCATTTAGCAGGCATTTTAACGCAATTCTCGACGCGCTTGCCGGCGGCCTTAACCGGACGTCGACGCGACCGCCGAGCGATCTTGGATCGCTCGGTCTGCGAAGGCCTTGCCCCCGCCCCTCTCTGCGGCGGGCAGTCCGTCCGCCCGACATTCACCGATTCTTAGGCGCGTGCGCTGCAGCATCTCCCCGCCACCCGCACCTTCCGGTGCCCCGCGATCCCGGTCGGCGATCGACGATCCCCCCGGGACGGTCGGTCCGTGCCGACGACCATGCCCGAGCCGGGCGAAGACGGTTTGTGAACCATGAGAATTCGCACGCGCCTATTCATACTCCTGTTTTCCCTAGGTGCCGCGCTCTTCGGCTTTACGGGCTGGCAGGCCCTGGAGGCCTGGACGCAGGCGTCGCTGGCCGAGCGGGCGAGAGGGGTCGGTACGACGACCGACCTCGTCCTCACGGCGACCGGATCCTGGGCGATCGAACGCGGAACGCTCAACGGCGTCCTGCGGAACCCGGCGGCGCTGACCTCCGAGCAGAGCCGAACGATCGAGACCCATCGCCGACGGGCCGAGGAGGCGGCGTCGCAGGCGTGGCGCGAGGTGAGCGCGCTGAACGCGACGATCGAGAGCGAGGCGGCCTATCGCGCCGCGTGGGCACGTGTGGAGGCGTTGCGGGGCGAGGCGGAGCGGGCGCTCTCCTCCCGGCAGGCGGATCCGGAACTGGCAGACCTCTGGTTTGCCGCGATGTCCGACCTGATCGCTCGGGCAAAGGACGTCGCGCTCGAGGCGGGCGCGCTCCTCGACGGGCGCGTGAGTTCTCGCCTCCTGATCGCGCTCGACGCCCAGCGCGCTCTGGGCGAGGCGCGCGAACATGCGGGGCGCGAGCGCGGCACGCTCAACGGGATCATCGCGGCGGGCGCCGCTCTGAACGCCGAGCAGATCCGACGGCTCGGCGTCGATCGAGGACGCGTCGAGTCGGCATGGTCCCGCGCCCGCGCGGCGGCCCGGATCCTGACGCCGGAATTCGCGGCCGCCGTCGACGCGGTCGAGCGCGGATATTTCGGCGCGTTCGAGGACCTGCGCGCCGAGGTCTTCCGGGCGGGCCTCGCCGGTGCCCCCTATCCGGTCTTGGCGGCCGACTGGTTTCGTCGGTCGACGGACGCGATCGATCTCCTCGCTTCGGCGCAGGGCGCCGCCGCGCGTGCGTCCGCGTCGTGGTCCGGCGACGACGTCGCCGCGGCCCACCGCGCCTTGCTCGTCTCGGCGATCGGTCTCGTGGTCACGACCATCGCTCTTCTGATCGGCTCGTGGATCGTGGTTAAAGGCGTCACGACCCCGCTCGACGCCATCACGCGGGCCATGCGCCGTGTCTCGGAGGGCGACCTCGCGACCGAGATCCCCGCGCGGGAGCGTAAGGACGAGATCGGGGCGATGGCCGCAGCGCTCGGCGTCTTCCGAGACGCGCTCGCGCGCAATCGCGAGATGGAGGCGCAGGCCCGCTCGCTGGAGGCGCAAGCCGAACGCGAGAAGCGCCGCGCGATGGCCGAACTCGCCGACGGCTTCGAAGCGAAGGTCGGAGGGTTGGTGCGACAGCTCACCGCTTCGGCGGCCGAGCTGGAAGGTACGGCCCGCGCGCTGTCCTCGGCGGCCGAGGGGGCGAACGCGCGCTCGGCGTCGGTCGCGTCCGCCGCTGAGCAAACCTCCGCCAACGTCCAGGCGGTCGCCACCGCGACCGAGGAGCTCGCCTCGTCCGCGGGCGAGATCGGTGGGCAGGTTTCGACATCGGCGGCGAAATCGGCCCATGCCGTCGAGGAGGCCCGGCGAACGAACGCTTCAGTGCAGGAACTCGCCGAGGCGGCGCAGCGGATCGGGGACGTCGTCGAGCTGATCAGCGCGATCGCCGACCAGACGAACCTCCTTGCTCTCAACGCCACGATCGAGGCGGCGCGGGCGGGCGAGGCCGGCAAGGGGTTCGCCGTCGTCGCGGCCGAGGTCAAGGGGCTCGCGAGCCAGACCGCCAAGGCGACCGATGAGATCACGGGACAGATCGCGCGCGTCCAGGAGACGACACGTAAGGCGGTCGCGGCCATCGGCGGGATCGCCGCTACGATCGAGGAGATGAACGCGATCGCGGTCGCGGTCGCCTCCGCGGTCGAGGAGCAGCAGGCCGCCACGGCCGAGATCGCGCGCAACGTAAACGAAGCGGCGCGCGGGACCGAGCACGTGACGGACAATATCCTGCAGGTCCGCGAGGCGGCCGATCAGACCGGCAGCGCCTCGACGCGGCTTCTCGCATCGGCGAACCGGCTGTCGCACGACGCGCGCCTCCTCTCCGACGAAATGACGGCCTTCCTCTCGACCGTCCGGACCGGATGAGACGACGCGGACGCGGCCCTGCGGGAAGCGAGCCACCGCGCGAGGGTGGCGAGCGAACCCCGGGTCCGAAGGGCGGAGGAGAAAACGGGGGACCCTCACAACTGATGCAACCCCCCTCAGCGCGAAACGCCTTCAACGTGCCGCCAGCGCCGGCCACTCGCGCTCGCGCCAGCAGCCGATCCGTTCCAGCTGAGCCGCCAGGGCGAGCAGTGCGCGCTCGTCGCCTGGGCGTCCGACCGCCTGAACACCGATGGGCAGGCCGTGCGGCGTTCGGTAAACGGGCAGGGCGATGGCCGGCTGGCCCGTGACGTTCTGAATGTGAGGCCAGGGTCGATCATCCGCCGCACTACGGTCTTTTATAAGCAGATAATGATACTGCTGAGTATCGGTGACGTTTCGCGACTGCGCGGTGTCGCGGTCGGCACGGAGAGACGCTGGCAAACCGTCAAACTCAAGCTGCCCACGGATGCTGCTCCACCCGTGGCGCGATTGGTGAGGCAGCGCTGAAGTCGGGTCACGCGAGCGTGTAGGCTGTTTTCACCGTCGTGTAGAACTCCGCCGCGTAGCGGCCCTGCTCGCGCGGGCCGAAGCTCGAGCCCTTGCGGCCGCCGAAGGGGACGTGAAAATCGACGCCCGCCGTCGGCAGGTTCACCATCACCATGCCGGCCTGCGCGTTGCGCTTGATGTTTATCGGCGCCGGGGTCCCGTGCCGATCGCCGTGGGGTTCCATGCATCGATACCTTGCTGAGCAACGGCTCCCGGAGTTCAGAAGGGGTCCCCAGCCGGCGCTGGTTGGTTCTGCGGATCGCTGCCATGGGCGACCACCACCGGGAAGCTCGCGGCACCTAGTGTGACGGCGGCGATGAAGGCCGCGCGCACCGCCGCGAAGGCGAGCTCGGGCGTGACGATGGCGGAGGACTTCGACTCGGTGATCACGATCATGGTCGTCTCCTCACCAGCCGCCGAAGCGGTACCAGGTCTGCACAGGGCCGCCGTCCTGCGGCACCACCTCGTAGCGGTCGTGTTGCGCGGCGGTGGCGCATGCATGGTTGGGCAGGATGCGCAGGCGTGTGCCCACGCGTAGGTCTGGCATCGATCCCGTGGCGCCGGGACGGAGCGAGACGATGCCGTGCTCCTGGTTGGCACTGCCGACGACGAGGTCGGGCAGGACGCGGCCGTTCTCGTCGCAGACCAAGCCATAGCCCTGGTCCACCTCCTGAGAGGCTGTTCCACGATCGCGCGACAGGGCCATCCAGCCGGCGTCGATCATCGTCCAGCCCTTGGCCGGCTGGTGCCCGATCACGCTCGTCAGCACGCTGAGCGCGATGTCGTCCACGGTGCAGACGTCGATCCCCGCCATGACGAGGTCGAAGAACATGTAGTCCCCCGCCCGCAGCTCGGTCACGCCGGTCAGGTCGCGCGCGGCGTGGGCGGTGGGTGTTGATCCGACGCTCACGACCGGGCAAGCCAGCCCCGCGCCGCGCAGCGCCTCCGCCGCGCTGACGGCGGCCTTGCGCTCCAGTTCGGCGAACTCGGCATGGGCGGCGGCGCCGCGGACCGTGTAGCTTTCCCCCGCGTGGGTCATCACGCCGCGCAGGCCGCCGCTGTCGTGCAGGATGCGTCCGATGAGGATCAGATCGGGATCGTCCGATCGAAGCCCACCGCGGTGGCCATCGCTGTCGATCTCGATCAACGCGGGCACCTGCGCCTGCGCCACGGCCTCCGCCTGAGGACGGCTGTCGAGGATCACCACGAGATCGCAACCTCGATCGCGCAGCGCCTGAACGCGTTCGAGCTTCTGCGGCGCGATCCCGACGGCGTAGAGGATGTCGGTGTACCCTGCTTCGTGGAACGCTTCGGCTTCGGCCAAGGTCGAGACGGTGATCGGGCCGGGCACGCCGCCCGTCGCGCGGCGCGCCACCTCGACGGATTTCGCCGTCTTCAGATGAGGACGCAGCGAAACGCCCAGCTTCTGCGCATGCGCGGTCAGGCGCGCGATGTTGCGCGTCATTCGCGCCTCGTCGAGCAGGAGGGCCGGCGTCGTCAGGGCGCCCGAGCCGACCCGGTCGAGCGGGTGAGCGGTAGGCGTCATCGTGTCGGAATGCTGCATGACGGCTGCCTTTCTTTGCGCCTGCGGGACATCAGAAGAGATCGAAAACCGCCTGCATCCGGCCCTGCCGGCAACGTCGCATCCAGCCAGAACCCAGTCTCTTCCAGCGTATCGGTGCCATGGGCGATGACGACTGCGTCGGCCTCGTTCGCCGCAAACACGGTGGTTATCCTGGCGTGCAGCGCGCGCCAGACGCCCGCATCCATGTCCTGCGATCCGATGTTGGCGATCTGCTCGCTCGCGATGCGGCCTTCGATCCCGGCCTCGGCCAGGTTCGGCAGAAGGTCCGCGATCTCTACCTGCCCGGACCGATAACTCGCCGCGCCGGCCGAAGCCGCATGCCCGGCGATCGTGCCGCCGGTGCCGAGAACCAGGACCCTGGTCATCGATCGCGCTCCGGGACCGGCGCCGGAGCTATCCGACCGGACATGACCGCATCGCGACCTGCGCGCAGGAGCCTGACGCGGGTCACGACACCCTCGTGTGTCCAGGTGCGACGGATCGTCTCGAGGCAGGGCTGCGTCGGCGGGATTTCGAGCAGGTCACGATCCTCGTCGCTCGGCCTGACCGCGCGTACCCGTTCCTCGCCGTCCCGCAGCGGCCTCGAGGCCATCAAGAGAGAGAACAGGCTCTGTTTGGCGAGGTTCGCGCGCAAGCAGTCGGGGAGGTAGGCAGGGTCGATCAGCCGGTCCTCCAGCTCGAAGGGCTTATCCTCTGCCATGTGGACCACGACCGCATGGAACAGCGGTGTCTCCGGCGCCACGTCGAATTCGGCGGCTTCGGCCGCAGTGGCAGGGCGAAGGTCCTGCACGACGACCCGGGCCGAGTGCCGCGCACCGCGCGCCTCGATCTCCTCGATGATGTCGTGGTGGTCGTAGTGCGTGACGTACGGCCTGGGTGCGGCGACGACGGTGCCCGCTCCATGCGTGCGTTTCAGATAGCCGCGCCGCGCCAGGTCCTTGAGGACGTGGTGGACCGTCATCCGGCTGGCAGCGAACTCCTCCATCAGGGCGGCCTCGGTCGGCACGCGATCCCCGGCACGCCACGCGCCCGAGCCGATCCGCTCGAGGATGTGCGCAGAAATCCGGGAACTCAGGGTGGACGGCCGTTCCTTCATGCATCGTCACTCAGAACGTCGGCGAAGAAGCGCGGGTCGACGTTCCCGCCAGAAATCACGACGACCAGATCGCCCGCCCTTTGTGGCGCCTTCCGCGTCAGCGCCGCCGCCAAGGCCACCGCGCCGCCCGGCTCGGTGACCAGCTTCAGCTTCTCGAAGGCGAACCGCATCGCGGCGCGGACCTCGTCGTCGCTCACCGCAAGTCCGCCGGAGAGAAGGGCTTGGTTGATCGGAAACGTCAATTCGCCGGGGCTCGGGGCCAGGAGCGCATCGCAGATGGACCGGGCTCCGGGATCGACCCGTTCGCGGCGGCCGCTGTTCAGCGAACGCGCTGTATCGTCGAAGGCGGCGGGTTCGACGGCGTAAATGTCGGTTCCGGGCAGGCTGTCCTTCATCGCGGTCGCGACGCCAGCGACCAGCCCTCCTCCCCCGCAACACACAAGGATGGTTCCGGGATTGGCTCCGGCGGCGCGGGCTTGTTCGAGGATCTCCAAGCCCACGGTGCCCTGTCCTGCGATGATGTACGGATCGTCGAAGGACGGCACGAGCGTCGCGCTACGCTCCTCGGCCAGACGGGTCGCGATCTCCTCGCGGGATTGGGTGAAGCGGTCGTAGGTCACGATTTCCGCGCCGTAAGATCGCGTGTTCTCGAGCTTGATCCGCGGAGCGTCGGCCGGCATGACGACCGCGGCCTGCATCCCGAGCATCCTCGCCGCGATCGCGACGCCCTGGGCGTGGTTGCCGGACGACCACGCTACGACGCCTCTCCTCCGCTCATCCGCCGACAAGGCCGACAACCGGTTGAAAGCACCGCGAAACTTGAAGGCTCCACCATGCTGCGCGCCTTCGAACTTGACGAAGCTTCGCCTTCCGGTCGCTTCGGACAGCGCCGTCGTTTCGAAGAAGGGCGTGAGCACGGCCGCCCCGGATATGCGCGCGGCGGCGCTGCGAACGTCGGCAATGGAGATTGCGAGGGGCAAGGGAGTCTCCGGAAGAGCGGGCGAATCTTGTATATTCAAATTCTTGTGAAATGTATATACAAAGTTCGAACTCGGTGCGAAACGAGCCTGTCGGCCGCTGGCTTCCATTCGGTGACGGTGAGGCCGGTGTCGCAGGTCTGGCGTCTGGCCTCGGCGGAGAGTCTCTACGACGCAGTCGAGCAGGGGACCGTTCGCGCCGCCGCTCTGCTTCGCGCGCAGACGCCCGAAGCGCGTTCTCGTATCCGGGACGCCGTTCGGCTCCGAGCCTGCGCCTATGTCGTCCGGAGGGAAGTGCGCGTGCCGATGCCGGCGCTCGTCGTGTCGGGGGTCAAGACGGGCAACGCGCGGCGGACGTAGTCCGAGGATGTCGCGGCGGCTTCCGTGTTTCTGCCGCGCAATGTCGCTGCTTCATCGACGACATCGGCGCGAAACAACGCCTCTCCATGGTCCCCGCCACGCTGCCGCTCGTCCTCGCCGAAGACTCGCCGAGGCCGGGCCGCGAGGGGACACCGGAGAACGACATGACTTTCGATGCGATCGATGCGCTCGAGCGGATGATGCTCGTGCGTGCCCACGAGGAGGCGGCCGCTCGGCTGCAGCAGACCGGGCGCGCGCCCGGCACCTGCACCGCGATCGGCCAGGAAGCCTCCGCGGTCGGCGTGGTGAGCGCGCTCGCGCCCGACGACGAGATCCTCACCAATCATCGCAGCGCCGGGCATCTCCTCGCCCGCGGCGCCGACCCGCGACGCCTCATGGCGGAGATCATGGGGCGGGTCGACGGCTATTGCGGCGGCAAGAGCGGCTCCCTGCACGTCTCGGTCAAGGAGCTCGGCGTCGTCCTCACCTCGACGATCGTCGGCGGGGAGCTCGCGCTCGCGACCGGCGTCGCCCTGTCGCGGACGATGCAGGGTCGCTCCGGGATCGTCGCCTGCTTCTTCGGCGACGGCGCCTCCTGCGAGGGTCGCTTCCACGAGAGCCTCAACCTCGCGGCGGTCTGGGACCTGCCGATCCTCTATGTCTGCGAGAACAACCACTGGCAGGCCTTCGTCCACCGCGACGAGACCATGCCGAACCCGAGCGTCGCGAGCCGGGCGAGCGTCTACGGCATCGAGGGGGCGAGCGTCGACGGCACCGATGTGGAGGCCGTCCACGAGGCCGCGTGCCGCGCCGTCGCGCACATCGCGCAGACCGGCAAGCCGTTCCTGCTCGAAACCGTGACCTATCGCCTACGCGGCCATTTCGAGCCGGACGACCAGGCCTATGTCGACGCGGCCGAGCTCGCCCATTGGCGCGCCCGCGATCCGATCGACGTCCTCGCGCGTCGCCTCGAGACGCGGGGACGTCTGACCGCGTCCGAGCGCGCGCGGCTCGAGGCGCGCGTCGCCCGCCGGATCGAGGAGGCCGTCGCCTTCGCCGATGCGAGTCCCTACCCGCAGCTGCGGGACCTCACCACCAACGTCTACGCTTGAGCCGGATGAAGACCATGACCCAGACGACCATGAGCCAGGCGCTCGACGAGGCGCTCGCCGAGGAAATGCGCCGCGATGCGAGCGTGCTCCTGTTCGGAGAAGGCGTCGCCACCAAGCGCGGTGCCCTCGTCGCCGAGTTCGGCAAGACGCGCATCCGCAACACGCCGCTCGCGGAGGGCATCATCGCCGGCACCGCGGCGGGCGCCGCCGCGACGGGCCTGCGCCCCGTGATCGACCTCCTGTTCGCGCCGTTCCTCTGCTACGCGATGGACGAGATCGTCAACAGCGCCGGCAAGCTGCGCTACATCTCGAACGGGCAATTCGCCTTCCCGATGGTGGTGCTCGCCCATACGGGCGCGGGCTGGGCGGTCGGCGCGCAGCACAACCACAATATCGAGGCCTGGTTCGCCCACAGCCCGGGGCTCAAGGTGGTGATGCCCTCGACCCCGGCCGACGCCAAGGGCCTGCTCAAGGCCGCGATCCGCGACGACAACCCGGTCCTGTTCTTCACCGACCTCGCGCTCCTCTACGCGTCGGGAGAGGTGTCGGGCGAGGCGGTGGTGCCGTTGGGCGAGGCGGCCGTGCGGCGGGAGGGGCACGACGTGACGCTCGTCTCCTACGCGAAGACCGTGCAAGCCTGCCTCGCGGCAGCGGAGATGCTCGCGTCGCAGGGCATCGACGCCGAGGTGATCGACCTGCGCACGATCAAGCCCCTCGACGAGGCCGCGATCCTCGCCTCGGTGCGCAAGACCGGGCGCCTCCTCGTCGCCCACGAGGCGAGTCGCACCTGCGGGGTCGGCGCCGAGATCGCCGCGCTCGTCGCCGAGAAGGCTTTTGCGAGCCTACGCGCTCCGATCGCGCGCCTCACCGGCCCCGATGCGCCGGCTCCCGCGAGCTTCCCGCTCGAGCAGGCCTTCGCGCCTCAGGCGCAGGCGATCGCGGACGAGGCGGCGGCGCTCGTGCGCGGCGAGGCGTCGGGGAGGCACGCGACGGCGGCCTGAGTGTCGATGATCGCGATCCGGGCGGGCGCGACGCGGGCGCTCGCCGAAGCGCAGTGAGGGGTCGGTCCCTTGCTCTAGGGAACCCCGAACCGCACGCGCGTTACTCGCCGTCCCAATAGTCGACACCGTCGTCGAGCCGCGCGAAGTGCCGGAGGCGTCTCTCGTCTGCCGGCCCGCCGGGCGCCGTGCCGACGAAGCTACGCGTCGCCCTCCGGGCAGCGAGATGCTCGCCGTGGCTCAAACCGGGGTGCGCCGCGTCGCCCGGGCGCGGAAAAACAGAGGCTTCAGCCCCCAAAGCAGCAGGAGCGCCGTCAGCACCAGCACCGTTGCGCTGATCGGGCGTTCGAGAAAGGTCATGGGATCGCCCCGCCCCAGGAGCATGGCCCGGCGGAAATGTTCCTCCATCAGCGGGCCGAGCACGAAGCCCAGAATCATCGGCGCGAGCGGAAAGGCCAGGAGCCGCAACCCGTAGCCGAGGACGCCGAAGAAAGCGACCACCAAAACGTCGAAGCCGCTGTTGTTCACGCTATAGGTGCCGATGCACACGAACATCAGAACCGCAGGGAACAGCCACTGGTACGGCACCGTGAGAAGCCGCACCCACAGCCCGATCAACGGTATGTTGAGCACCAGCAGCAGGATGTTGCCGATCCAGAAGCTCATCACGAGGCCCCAGAACAGCGCGGGCTGCTCGGTCATCAATTGCGGCCCCGGCGCGATGCCGTGGATCATCAGCGCGCCCAGCATCAGCGCCATGGTGGCGCTGCCCGGAATGCCCAGCGCCAACGTAGGGATGAAGGACGTCTGGTCGGCGGCGTTGTTGGCCGCTTCCGGCCCCATGATCCCCTCGATCGCGCCCTCGCCGAACCGCTCGGGCGTAGCCGAGACGCGGCGCTCGACCGCGTAGGACATGAAGGCCGCGATGGAGGTCCCGGTGCCCGGCAGCGTCCCGAAGAACGAGCCGACGGCCGAGCCGCGGATCATCGGCCCCCAGGACCGGCGCACATCCTCGCGCGTGGGCTTCATCGCGGCGAAGGTGATCGCCTTGGGGTCGACCGAGCGAGCATCCACCTTGCCCACGCTCGCGATCACCTCGGCCACTCCGAACAGGCCCATCGCCAGCGCCACCAGCGCGATCCCGTCGGCCAACTCGATCATGCCGAAGGTGAAGCGGCGCATCCCGGTATAGATGTCCGAGCCCACGATTCCGAACAGAATCCCGAGGCAGACCATGATCAGCCCCTTGATCATCGACCCCTTCGAGATGTTGGAGGCAGCGACGAGCCCCAGCAGCATCAGCGCGAAATACTCGGCGGAGGAGAATTGCAGTGCGACCTGCGCGATCGTGCCGGACAAGGCCATCAGCAGGATGATCCCCACCGACCCCCCGAAGAAGGAGGCGAGCGTGGTCATCAGGAGCGCCACCGCCCCCCGGCCCTGCTTGGTCATCGGGTAGCCGTCGAGTGCGGTGACCGCGTTCGCCGGCGTCCCGGGCACGTTCAGAAGGATCGCCGCGGTCGAGCCTCCGTAGGTCGTGCCGTACCATATCCCCGCCAGCATGATCAGCGCCGCCGTGGCATCGAGCTGGAATGTCAGCGGGAAGAGTATCGAGATCGCGGCCAGAACGCCGATCCCCGGGATCACGCCCAGCAGCGTTCCGAGAAACACCCCCACGAAACACCACAAAAGGTTGTTCCACGATAGGGCGGTCTCGAGCCCGAGCAGAATGCTGTCGGCAAATCCCATCAGAACGGCCAGATCAGGAGGTGGAAGGACATGCCGAGCGCCAACTTGAAGACCAGCACGGCGAGCACGCAGAGGACGGCGGCCAGCAGCGCCACCGCGCGTACCGTGTTGCGCCTGTCGGCGAAAGCCGAGACGGCCACCACCGCCAACGCCGCGGGGACCAGCCCCGCGCGCTGGATCAGCAGGGCGAAGGCGATCACGCCTCCGAGCGTCAGCAGCGCGACGCGCCACTGGATGTCGCTGAGGGGCGATGGCTCGGCGTTCTCGCCGAGCTGGGCGGCGACTTCGGACCTGCCGCGTAGCCAACCTGCAACGGCCAGGCCCAGCCCCATCGCCAGCAGCGCGAGGCCGAGGCCGAGGGGAAACATTCCAGGCCCCATCCGCCTGAGCGTGCCGAGAGGATAGCCCGCCTGCGCAGTGTAGGCGAGGCCCATCCCCAGCAGCGCCACGAGCAGGCCCGCTACGAGATCGGTTCGTCCGCTGACGTTCATCCCGAGCTCCCCTCGAAGAGGCTCGGGGCCGCCCCTGACAAGGGCGGCCCCGGATGTGGTTCAGTTCCCTTCACGGGCGAGGACCGCCTCCACCACGGTGGCCCAGGTCGCGACCTCGTCGACCATGAAGGCCGCCATTTCCTCGGGCGTGCCGCCCATGACCGAGCTGCCCTGCGCGATCAGCGCGGCCTGCAGTTCCGGCGTGTCGAGCGCTGCGGTGAACGCTGCAGACAGCGTCGCCACGACCTCGGGCGCAAGCCCGGCGGGGCCGACGACCGCCTTCCAGTCCGCGGATTGGTAGCCTTCGAAGCCGAAGGAGGCAACGGTGGGAACATCCGGCACCAGCGGATCGGGCTCGGCCGAGGTGACGGCGATCAGCCGCACGCTTCCTGCGTTGGCATGCGGCAGGACGCTCGGGAGCGAGCCGATGTAGAAATCGACCACCCCGCCCATGACGTCCGAAATCGCCTGCGCGATGCCGGTATAGGGGACATGGTCGAATTCCAGGCTGCCCTGCAGCATCAGCCGCTCGATCGACATATGCGCGACCGTGCCGTTGCCCGGGGTGCCGAACAGGATCCCGCCGGGATTGGCGCGAGCGGCCTCGACCAGCTCGCCGAAGTCGGCATAGGGCGAATCGTTGAAGACGATGATGCCCATCGGCTGAGTGTTGATCAGCGCGATGGGTGTGAAATCGGCCAGCGGATCATACTGGACCTCGGGGTTCAGCGCCGGGTTCACGGCGAGGTTCGAGGTCTGGCCCATGCCGATGGTCAGGCCGTCGGCCGCGGCGCGCGCCAGCTGGTCCATGCCGATGGTGCCGCCTGCGCCGGGCTGGTTCTGCACGACGAAGGTCCAGCCGGTCGCCTGGGACACGGCATCGAGCACCACGCGCGCGCCCACATCGGTACCGCCGCCGGGCGGGAAGGGCACGATGAAGTTGATGTTGTTGTTGCCGGGATAGCTCTGGGCAGAGGCGCCGACGGCAAGTGTGGTCGCGGCAGCCAGCAGGCCTGCGCCTACGATCCTGCGAAGGGTGGGTGTCATGTCTCGTTTCCTCCTCGTTCTACGAAACGCCCTCTTCGGGGCGCGGTTGAAGTGTCAGCCGTTTTCGGGAAAGGCGCACCCGAGCCGGCGAAGCGTGGCATCCACCCAGGCGCGATCGTTGGTGCCTGCGACGATGTCGGCCATCTGCTTGGTCTCGGCGACATGTTTGGCCTTGGTGCGGGCCAGAACCTCCAGGGCAGCGCCGAAGGGCACGCAGACCACCCCGTCGCCATCGCCGAGCATCAGGTCGCCCGGCTCGATCACCATGCCGTCGAGGGCGATGGGCACGTTGATCTCACCGGGCCCGTCCTTGTAGGGGCCGCGATGAGTCACCCCGGCGGCGTAGACCGGCAGGTTCGTCTCGCGCAGAGCATCGGCATCGCGAATGGCGCCGTTCAGGACGAAGCCCGCCACGCCGCGGCGCATCGCGTAGGCCAACATCAGCTCGCCGAACAGCGCATTGGTCAGGTCGCCGCCCGCGTCGCAGACGATGACATCGCCGGGTTCTGCCATGTCGATGGCCTTGTGCAGCATCAGGTTGTCACCGGGTCGGGCCTTCACCGTCAGCGCGGGGCCGGCGAGGACGCCGTCGCGGTGCATCCGCATCAGTCGTGGTCCGCCCGCCGTCATGCGGTGCATGCTGTCGCTGACATTGGCCACCGGCAGAGCGGCGAACTCCGCCACGAGACTGGTGGGCACGGCGCGCTGGCGGTGGAGGATGCGAAAGCCGACGGTCATGGATCTGGCCCTTCCAGTGGTTCAGGCGGTAGCGCGCAGCCGTTCGAGTGCCGCGCGATTGACGATGCGTTCGGGTGCGACGGAGCGACCGGTCAGCACATCCACGATGCCCTGCGCCGCCATCACGCCCACGCGGGTGTTGGCCGCCGTCGTCACCCCGCCGACATGCGGGGTCAGCAGAACCCGAGGCTCGGTCAGGAAAGGATGGTCCACTGCGAGCGGCTCCCGGGAGAAGCTGTCGAGCCCCGCCCCCGCGATCCGCCCCTCCGCCAGCGCACGCGCCAACGCCGCCTCGTCGATCAGCCCGCCGCGGGCGGTGTTCAGCAGGATGGCATCGGGACGCATCAGCCCGAGACGGCGGTCGTCGATCAGGTTGCGGGTCGCCTCGGTCAGCGGTGCGTGCAGGCTGACCACCTGCGATGTCGCCAGCAATTCGTCGAGATCGGCCACCGGCGTCACGCCCTGCGCCGTCATCACCTCGGAAGGGCAGAAGGGGTCATGTGCCACGATCTCCATCGCGAAGGCTTGCGCCAGCCGGGCGGTATGGCGGGCGATCGCGCCGAAGCCCACGAGCCCGAGCCGTTGCCCTGCGAGTTCGAGCCCGGTATGGCCCGGCTTGTCCCACCGCCCCGCGCGCATCGAGGCATCCAGCGTCAGGAGTCGCTTGGTCGTGGCCAGCAGCAGTGCCAGCGTATGCTCGGCCACCGACAATGCATTCGCCCCGGTCGCCGCCAACACCGGAATGCCCCGCGCGCTGGCCGCCTCGACGTCGATGGTATCGACCCCCGCGCCGTGCTTGGAGATGACCCGCAGCCCCCTGGCTTCGGCAATCGCCGCAGCCTCGAGCCGCCCCATCCGTACGATGATCCCGACCGGGGTCTCGCGCTGCAGCGCCTCGGCAAGGTCCGTGGCTGCAGTGTAGGGCGGCAAATAGGCCGGTCGCAGGCCCGCGTCTTCCAGCACGGCGATCGCAGGCGCAGCAAGGCTCGGCCCTGTAATGAGGACACAGTCGGACACCATCGCCCCTTTCTAGAACCTCGTCTCCGGGCGCAGCTTGTATCAGTAGACCGGCTGTAACAAAGCGTGTATTTTTAAAACCGCTCTGAAGGAACGCTTCAAATATGGACATTCGTCAGCTCAGGTCCTTGTTGGCCATCGCAGAAACCGGCAGCTTCTCGTCAGCTGCTGGACAGGTGCACCTGACGGTTTCGGCCGTCAGCCAGCAGATGCGGTCGCTCGAGAAGGATCTGGGCGTGGCGCTGTTCGACCGCTCACGCCGCCCGCCGCAGCTCACGGTAGCGGGCCATCAACTGGTGGAGGCGGCGGGCGATCTGGTGCGCACCGCGGAACAGGCGGTGGAAACCATCTCGGGGCGAGGATTCGGCTGTACGTTGACGCTGGGCACGGTGCGAAGCAGCGCTCTGTCGGTATTGCCACGCGCCATCGTGCAGATGCGCGCGGAATACCGCGACCTCCGGATCAAGGTGCGGGTGGGGAACTCGGATGTGCTGATGCAGGACGTGGACGCCGGGCGGATCGATGCGGCGATGGTGGCCGAACACCATCTCCCTCCGTCACTACGCTGGCGCCCTTTTTTGAACGAGCCGCTTTTCGTCGCGGCCCCGCCCGGCACACCGCCCGGAAGTGCAGAGGAGCTTCTGACCCGACTGCCTTTTGTCCGGTTCCGCGCCCATGTGCCTCTTGCCCGGATAATCGATCAGGAACTCGCCCGGATGAACCTGCCGTTGAACGAAACTGCCGAGGTGGATACGATCGCCTCCATCACGGCAATGGTGGCCAATGGTTTCGGCGTCTCCGTGGTCCCGCAGATGGCCATCCGGGACTGCGCGGTGCAAATGGTTACGGCACCCTTCGGCGCCCCCCAGATCTATCGCCAGATCGGCCTGGTGGAGCGACCCCGGGCTGCACGCTCGGCTCTGATCGGGCGTCTGCATGAGCTTCTTTTGGAAGCCTCGGCCAGCAACGCCTGAGCATGACCGTCCGCGGGGACGACCATGTGCCGAAGCGCACGCAGGCCCGACAGGCTGCCGCGAGGAGGGATCCTGTCCCCCGGCGGGGTGTAGCTGAAACGTTGCCGAGGACGATCCCGGTCAAGGATCTCGTCGGCGCGGTCCTGCTCGGACAGAGCGACGAATTGGCGTTCAGTGCGCGAGGAAAATGCCGCCTGCCACCGCGCGGACCCTTTTTCGCCTGACCGACATCGCCGCCGCCCTCGTGCTCGCCGCGATCGGCGCCGCGCTCGTCATGGACGATCCTTATGCGGTCGTTCCACACGCGCTGCGACGCGGCGCCTGGAGCCAGGACACGATATCGGCCGTCGCGGCCCTCGCGCTGATCGTGGTGAACGTCCAGCTGCGTCGGGGCTGGCTCGAGGGATGGCTGATCTGGGCGGGGCTTGTCGCGTACCTGATCTACGCCTACGGGCTCTATGCCCTCGACCGCGTGATAAACTCGGCCTTCCCGCTCTATCTCGCGATCCTGTCGCTTTGCGCCTTCGCGGCCTTCCGTTTCTTGCGCGCGGTGCCTGCCGCTCCTGGCTCTCACCGCGATCCTCTTGCGGCGCGCCGATCCCGTCGGCGATCTTCTGGCGATCCCTATGCTGATGAAGGCGGCGGTGCTCGGCGTCTCGGTTTTCCTGGGCATGCTCTACGCGTGGCTCGTCTTCGAGAAACCCTTCAAGGCCTTCGATCTCGCGCTCAGCGCGCTGATGGGTTCGGAGCCGCTGCGCTCGTCGTGCCGTTCTGGCGCGGGCTCGAGGTGAGCGAACGCTCCGAGGCGACAGGCTGACGGCGCGCCCGAGCGGCCGATCGCTCGAGGCGGCTTCCGCGCCCCGGCTGTGGTGAGGCGGCGCAGAACAAGCCCTGCTGCCACAAGGAGCTCAGCCGGTCGTCGGCTTTGGGCCGACAAGAGACAACAGCCCGCAATAGCAGGCACTGGCTTCACTTCATCGGCGACGCTGGAGCCCGCTCGGATGCGCACGCGCTCGGTCTCGAGCGCCGTCTCCTCGCCCCATGACGATCCCGGCGACGCCCTGCATGAAGCGCGTGCCGAACCGACGGCCCGTGCTCGAGGACGTCTGCGGGCTCGACGACGAGACCGCGCGCTAGACGCTCTCGTGGGCCGCGCAGGCGCTTCTCGCGCAGGCGCCGGCGTGAGCGGCGCCGACGAGCGTGGCTTAATCGTCCCGAGCCCTCCGCTACATTCGGCGCGCACGACAGGCCTCCCCCGCGATCGTCGGAACTCCCACCGCCATGATGCACCAGCGCGTGGGATCCGCAAGGCTGGCGAGCGCGGCGCGGAGGTCGTGCGACAACTCCTCGCCTTCTCCCGCGGGGATTTGCGCCGGGCCGACGTGATCGACGCGTCCGAGCGCCTGCGCTACCTGCTCGGCATGTTCCGCCAATCCCTGCCGCCGACGGTGTCGCTCGACGCGATCGTGCCGAGCGAGCCGATCTTCGCCCGCGTCGATCCGATCGAGTTCGATCTCGCGCTCCTCAACATCGTCACCAATGCGCGAGACGCCGTGCCGGACGGGGGGATCGTGACCATCGCCCTGAAGCGAGGCCCGCTCGGTCCGCCGGGCGAGGGACACGGCATCGTCGTCTCGATCGCCGACACCGGAGGCGGCATCCCGCCCGAGGCGCTGCCTCACGTCTTCGAACCGTTCTACACGACGATGGAGCCCGGGCGCGGCACCGGGCTCGGGTTGGCGCAGGTGCACGGATTCGCCACCGCCGCGGGAGGGCGGGCGGAGGTCGAGAGCGAGACGGGGCGCGGCACGATTGTGACGATCCGCCTTCCCGAGGAGCGCGTCGTGCGGATTGCGGCATCGTCCGAAACGGATGCGTCGGCGCCCGGCGCGCTCCTTGCGGGCGGGCGCCTTCTCCTGATCGAGGACAACGAGGAGATCCGTACCGCGACAGCCGAATATCTCGCTCACGCCGGGTGGGACGTCACCGAGGCACCCGACGCCATCCTCGGGCGAAGATTGCTGGAGGCCGAGGCGGGCGCCATCGACATGCTCGTCTCCGACATCGTGATGCCCGGCGAGATCGACGGGGTGGCGCTCGCGCAGGAGGTGCAGCGCCGGTGGCCGCTTGTCCCAATTCTTCTCGTCTCCGGCTATTCCGCGTCGGCTGGGGCCGCGTCGGAACTCGACGTGGAAATCCTGGCGAAGCCCTACGAGTTCTCCGCCTTGGAAGCGGCGATCGAGCGCGCGCGTCGCCGCGTGCTCGTC
>JARWLF010000632.1:0-14309 GCA_029853055.1 Scenedesmus sp. KT-U
ACAACCAACACCTTGGTGGAATTTGCAGGTAACAGGTCAAGGCCGCACAAGCACCTACTCGCTGCAAAGGCGCAAGTGCTGCCAGCCCTATGGAGATATCACTACAAGTGGCCAGCAGCAGTGGCATTCATCAGTGGCTGTTATCCCTGAGATGGATTCATACGCAGAAAAGGCGTCTGCGTGAGTGCCAACGAAATTGTCCACACAGACGTGGGATTGGAATACCGCGGATCTCCGTCTGCATTGGCTGCAGCTGTGCACCTGGACCAACGCAGGACCAATGGTAGCCCCGGCACATGGAGTACATTTCAATACACGCTTCCACCCCAGATCTGGTGATGCATTCTCCTTAGAAATATAATATATACTTGCTGCGCGTAGCCCAAAGTGGCTGAGGCGCTAACATACAGGATTCTAGACACCTATGCGGTAAATACCAACTAAAGTCACCCTCCAAGTATGGTGAGTAGCAGCGCATCGCAACGAAGTAGCGTTTGGGGCGCACAAAACAGGGGTACTGAGCTTCCAGTGACATTCCACAATCCGCGGTCATACAGCGGACCTCAGCGGTCGAAGGGTCCCTCTCATAAGCCCGTTTCGCGGCATACTGCCAGAAATGCCAGCATCTCGAAAGCGGGCGCGACCTCCTTGCACCAACAACTGTGCCTCGCTTGTGGCAACACAAAGATATATTACAGCCGGCAAGCGCAGGTTGCAGCAAGCTTGACAGCTATTCGTTGACAGCACACGTACAGCCCCACACTTGCTCTTGCGAGCACTTGTACCATACTTCAAGCCATGAGGGCTATGTCGCTCTGGCTGCAGGTGCTCGCTGCGCTTGTGATCCTGTTCTCAGGGGCGAGCGCAAGGGAGCTAGCGCAGGCACAGCTACCACCCCTGAGGCGTCTGCAGGTGTCTATTGCTGTAGAAGGTACATGCCAAGATGCAGATCTGAATGGATTCAACCAGATCTTTTCAGACAGCGTTGTTGCTGATGTACGAGCATTCACATCAAGCAACGTTAGGAGCACAACCGTGCCTACATGCCGAAATGTGAAAAGTACTGATGCGGTGAGTGACTTGGAACTTGTGCGCTCTACATGCGAGCGATCAGGGCCAATGTGCCTCAGCGCGTGTCTGTGAGTGTGCCCTTATGGCGTCATCAGCACATATGCCCATCAGCATATCCAACGTACATGTATTGTGCCCACACGGGGTCTTGTGTTGCTGCTTCACCCTTATTTGCGTGCAGAGTGACACTCGCGCCTTTGCGTCCTTCATAGCAAGAGTGCAGTGGAGATCAACCACTGCCAATACACAGTTGGCTCTATTCCAGAATGCCAATCGCCTGCGCACTGCGTGCCGAGTTGGCATCTCTGCGGATGCCTTCCCTGCTGTCCTGGATGCAGTCGAGGCTGCTGGCAAGACCATTGTCGCGAATGGTGCGTACATGCGATTCATATACAACGTCAACCGATTAGTCAGCTGGGATTATATTGTGAGCCTGGATCTACCTGTTGTGCACCCTTGACTCTGCAGGACGCCCTTGACACTCCTGACTTTTCTACACAGAAGACAGCTGATGCAGTAATGACATCCGGACGCTGCCTAAACACACCATAATAGCAATAGTGCTTTCTCTCAACACGACGATGCTCACTGTATGCTTGCTGTATCTGCAGCTGCTAGCAGGGCTGGTGCTGTCATGCCGTACGTCACCCCTTGCAACAGAAGATCTTCCTCACCACGTCCCTCACCATCACCATCTCCTGCACCCGTGTCTGTGGACTGTGTTGGATCCTGGTAAGCCTGGTACTGCTTGTGTGCTGCATGCAACTGGCTGTATTCCTGCATGGCAACTGACTGCTACTTATGCAGTGCCTGCTTGCAGCACTCTTGATGGCAGGATTACATTGCGTACTGGCTGCCCATTGGATGTTGGTTCCAGTCAACATGACTTGGTCACTGGTGCATGGCGGAAGACTTAGACCCTGACACTCATCTGCTGCATGCCCTTCTGCTGCCCACAGGTCTGACTACTCTGCCTGCAACGTGACTGCATGTGGACAGTCAGGGTTCCAGACCTCCACCTACAACGTAACAACCCCTGCTGCCAATGGTGGCAAGCAGTGTGAAGCAAAGCAGGGAGATGTGCGCCTGCTGGCCTGCAACACAACAGCCTGCCCACCACCACCTGTGAGCTACCAAAGTAACCTGCTATTTGGAGGCCTTGCTGTTTGCAAGTCAGAGCAGTACTGCTTTCTGCTTATCTCTGTGGGCTGCCGAGCAGACACATGCAATGGATACAACCTGCTTTCTGTCGTATAATGTCCAACCAGTGGCCTGAAATGTGTGTGCGACTGCTCCTGCGCAGGCCAACTGCACACTCATCTCTGACAGCCAGCTGGATGCTGCTGAGAACAAGTGCAAGTGCATCAAGACAGGCTTCACCATCCCCGCACTGGACAAGGACGGCCCCATCAACAGATGTCTGGCTGACAACACTGCAAGCTGCCCCACTAGTCACCCTGTAGCTGTCAGGGACAACTCAGGTGCTACCGTAAGGCTGATGTCTTGTCTGACAGCAGACTCGAGCTGTCCTGCCCCTTACACCTTCCCTCTCTGGGGAGGAAGCCCATCAGTGCTCAAGGAGTGCCGCACTCCCATGCGTGGCTGTGGTTACCAGGTAGGGCCATATAGCAGCTGTTGGAGGGTATGTTCTTTGGTATGTGGTTGCTGTTGGCCCCTAGCGTTCAATCCTGTCAGCAGAAGTTGGCACATGCTGTAGAAGCCTCTGAGGAGGCTTATGTGCACAACAGCTTTGAGTATCCATGTGGTAAATAATTTCGGGCACCTGGCCATGATGTGTCCTGCAGGGTTATGGTATGCCAGTGTTTGATGGCCTTAACACTGTTGACCCAGTACAGCTTGGCTGCGTAGATGCAACCACAAATGCATGCCCCTTCGTGGCGTTCCGTGCAGCTGACAGGAACTGGGCCCTTGACGAGTGCAGGAGAGTCACAACATGCCGCACATGGGGCGAAAACAGCAAAACCTTTACTGTACCCGCTTACAGCAATGCAGGTTCCCTGATGTCTTGCTTGACACTTGGCAGCGATAATGCTTGCCCAGAGTCTTCACCCCTAGAGGTTACAACCGGCTCTAAGCTGGGCTGTGGCAGTGGAAACAACCAGTGTGATGGCTTTAACACTGGTGCCAGTCGCACAGTGCAGTGCCTGAGCAGCAATGCCAGCTGCCCTCCTTCTCATGGTTTGGAACTCTTCAAGGTCACTGGCAATCCTGCCAAGACTGAGCTGGTGCAGTGCAGAGAGGCACGCCAGACCTGTGACTTCACAGCTGCAGGTGAGATCATGCAGCAATGACAAGTTTGGGGCTGCATGATTGCATGTGGCAGAGTATTCCGATCTTTGCTATGGCACGCATGGTGTCTGTACACTGCACTCAGGTTTCTATGCTTGAAGCTGTTCATGTCACGCAGTACACAATCATCACTTCCTGCAATGTTCTCCAGCCTATAGCAGTGACCGTAACCCCTTACTTGTCTGAATACTTGCATGCCACTTGGCACTGAGCTTTACCAGTGCACACTGACTGCAGGTATGGGAGGTGCTGCTGCCGATGTCAATGCCGGTGTGTATGATGTCAAGATCACACGCGGAGACGTGCTGGCCGGCTGCATCCTCAGTGCACCTACCGCCTGTCCTGAGAAGTACTCCCGGACCACCAGGGTCAATGGTGTGATCACAGAGTGCCGCCCCGCTGATGGAACACAGATCACATGTCCAGAGAACAACCCCATCCCTGTGCGGGACACTGCAGGAGTAGTGGTGGACTGTCAGCCAATATCTGGTAAGCTAGACTTGCTGGTGGATTACAGGCGTTTGCAGCTGCTCTCTGCACCACCATGCACAAGCTGGGCACTCACATAGCTGTGTTAGAACTCAACATCTCACTAAAAGGTTGATCAGCAACTGGCGGTGAGGGACATTCGCTGCAAGTGCGTCACCCTCAGCATTGATACTGCTTGTCTTGTACTTTCAGGTCCTTGTCCTGCTGACTACCCAGTAACAGTTCGTACGGGTACCTTGGGCAAGGTGGCATGTCTGGCCCCTGGATCATCTTGCCCTGGCGACTACAACTTCGGCTTCTTCGCCCCATCAGCCGATGGCAAGTCAGCGGTGCTGAGCAACTGCTTCAGAAGGGCAGATATTGTTGTCAGCACCAACCCAACCTGCTCTGTGACAATTCCCGCTGGTTCAGGTCCTAGTGGAACCACTGGAAGTTACAGCCGCCCCATCAGGAGCAACTCAACAGGCACTCTGGAGCTTCTGGGCTGCATGTTGGACAGCATCAGCGTCTGCCCTACAGGTGATCTGCAGTGGTGCAAGGATAGCGATCTACATTCATGGTGTGTACTAGGCAATTGTAGTACGTCTTGACTTGCAGACATTTGCCTGAACCTGGTAGCCCAAGCTTCTCTGTCTCCTGCCCATGTCTATTCCAGTCTATGCCGCAGAGCTTTCTCTTTTGGGAAGCTGTGTCCTGTTCACAATGGCTTGCTGTTGATGAGTCTTGTCCCACTGCTACTGTGCTTCAATGGCCGCAGGTTTCCCCTTCTCCCTTTACACGGGTCCTCAGCTCACAGAGTGCCGCAGTGCGGTGGGTAACACAGGCTGTGCTGCTGACCAGAAGCCGGCCAAGGACCAGGGGGTGCTGGTGGGCTGTGTCTTTACTGACAATGCAAACTGCCCAGCTGCTTTCCCTGGTGAGCAAGGATCATCAACACTGACTACTGAGACTAACCATTGATTGTGATTGGATGCTCTCTTGTGCTGAAGCTGCCATCACATGCTGATGAAACATCATGCCAGTTGAGCGTGCTGCCTGGTACTGACAAGCCTTGGGTGGAGCTGATGGATAAAGTGTGATGCTGTTGTGACACACCCAAGCACTCTGGATGAGTCCAGGCACTTGATACTTACTTTGTTGTTGTGTATTGTGTCTGCAGTTGAGGTCATGTCAGGCAGCACTCTGTTGGAGTGTATCACTTCAACCTCCACATGCTCTCAGACAACACAGACCTTCAGCATCGTGGAGGGCGAGGCCCTGATAACATGTGTAGCAGCAACTGCTGGTCAAAGCGAATGCACAGGCGATAATGCTGGTCTGGAGATCTTCAGCCCTAATGGCAATAACCTTGTCGGCTGTGTCAAGGCTGGTACCAAGTGCCCCAAGCTGTTCCCCATCACCTTCTTTGACCTGACCGGAGACACGGCCGAGTCTTGCCGCGCAGGTCTGGCTGGTACATGCTCGGAAGCGTCTCAGACGTCTCACCCTATCACGCTGTTTGATGCAGACAGCAAGGTGGCTGGATGTATCCAAGCAGGAGCAACAGGATGCGGAGGCTCCAATAGGGTCATTGTTGCTGACACTGCCACTGGCAGCCCCATCGCTTGCTACCCAGACGCTACCACTGGTTGTACCTTGACTGGTTACACATTCCCTCTGTATGGGGGTTCAGCAGCTGACAAGCTGGAGCGATGCATCAAGCCTGTTCAGCCAGCTGCTACGAGTTGTGCTACCTTTGGCGCTTACACAGCAGCCATCTACTCAACAACAGATGGAACTGGCAGTGTTGCTGGCTGCTTAAGTAAGTAAAGAGCACAAGGTGTCTATCACACTGTTATTGTTGTAGCATGTGTACAGTGGTCACCATCTGCTACTGCTCACTCTGGTCACCACCATGGTCTCATACATGCGTGGGTGATAGCAGCAGAGACAAGGCTGTGTCAGATCCAGTCCTGACCTGTGGTTGTTGTTTTTCTGTTGCTGTATGACACACAGAGGACACCACTCCCTGCCCTACTGGTGCCCCAGTGGCATTCCTGGCAGCTGATTCAAAGCTGGCGCAGTGCAGACCTGCAGGCGTTGTCACATGCAGTGACCCCTACAGAATAAGGCTGGAGCGCAACGCAACCTCCCTGCTGGGCTGCATGGCAAGTGCTGCCACCAGCTGCCCATCCGGTGGAGCTGTGAATGCTCCATTCCTTCTCTATGGATCAAATGGCCTGGGAGCAGACAGGATCGATGCTTGCCGTATGGCAAATGCAGCAGTTACAGACTGCTCAGGAGAGCCAAACTACCCTGTTAAGATACACACAGCAGAGTATGCCAACAATGCTGGTGGTTTCGTCGGATGTAAATCCAACTCTGCTTTCTGCCCTACTGTTGGTGCTGATGTCACGGTCATGACCGCCTCTCCGGACGCCTCAGGTGCTATGAGAGTGGAGGGTTGTTACAAGAAGGGTTCAAACGGTGTTGGCTGCCCCTCAGGAAGAGTCCCGCTGTGTGACGACAGTACTGTACAACTGGATAACAACAATGCGGTTACTTGCACTGCCAACAAGCTCAGGGGCTGTGTCTCACTCCCAGCGACCAACAATAGATGTCCCACATCTCTGACTGGCTCGCCGGTGACCTACCCTGTGTTTGTGTCAGACATCACACCCAACACTGCTGTTGCCAGCGCTGCGATCCAGGGATGCTTCAGAAGGGACACAGCTTGCCCTGGTAAGTATGCTTTGAACTAGACTAGACTAGCAATCATTGTCGCTGTGACCACTGCTGTTACAAGCCATGTACAGTATTGTAGTACAGCATCCATATGAAACCTGCTAAGCATCTGTCTGCAAGCTGCAGTAGGGTTGTCGCACAGCAGCAGTCATGCTGCAGCTGCTTGTACCTCCAACGCGTACTGACAACAGAGGCATTGCTGACCTTCATGCTGCAGCTGCTACCTTCAACACGAGGGCTCATGATGGCTCTACCCCAAGTGCCACGGTAGCTGGTTGTACTGATGGCGCTCAGGGCGACTGTCAGACATACTGGCGCGCCTACAAGGTTGCTGCAAGGGGTGATGAAGTTTGCTCAACGGCCACTTGATGCAACCTTCTTATGTTGTGGACAAGCCGTCAGCTTCTGAGGGCTTTGCAGTTGCTGTGTGGTCCATGTGCTGTTGGTGTTCATCTGCCTGATGCTGCTTGCTTGATAGCAAGGGGCCAGGCTACACAGCACAGGTCACACAGCAGCAGAGTGGATGAAACAACCGGTTGTGTGTGTTGTATTGATAATTTGCTTTCCTCTGCAGTCTCTCAGGAGTTCTTGTAGCAACGTGTCGAACCATATGTCCTTCTATGAGTGTTTTCTGACAAAGTTGTTCTGTGCAGTCTGTCTGGTGAATCTGCCAGATCAGTCCCGGGTAATCAACATTAGCATGGTAGCCACTTTGCAGCTCTGAAGCAGCTTCTGGCTGTGTTGCACACTCCCAGCACCGCAGTGGTGATCTTGGAGTTGCAGCACTGTCTCCTAGCTTGTTGTACATAGCAGGCTAGTTGTCCTTCGGTCATACCTGCTGATGTGTAGTGTAGGCAATGGAGTAGGGTCATTCAAAACCAGCGCATCATCATCACATGATCAAGCACTTGCTCAGCAGTATCCTTGATCACGGATATGGGCTGTCTACACATTGCATGGCCAATCAGTCAACCAGCTTGATTATGTTACACGTGCTTGGAGATTACGTTCTGCTTCATCAGCTGAAGGTTGGTGCCTGTTCTCAAGTGCCACAGTGCCAGTAGGCATCTTGTCCCACTTTAAGGAAAAGGAGCTTTCCAGCTCCGCAGTCAAAGCCTGTGTTACAGCAGGGTGGTTGTAGTGTGTCATGCATTCAATGGCTGGCAGCTGTTGGTGGCCTGCTTGGGTGCACCCAAACCTGGGCACATGCCCAACCTCAGTGATTGCCAGTTGAACTGTTCGCAGCTTCTTGCGTTGTACCCCAATCAAACGGTTTCCTTTCCTTTTTTGAGGCTTTCAGAGGCTGCAGGAAGGTCTTATCATGTGAGTCTCCCCAGTTCTGAACAATCAGAGAGTGGGATGTACAGCTGTGTGTATGCTGATTCTATATGTGAACAGCTCGACTGAAAGAAGCTGCACAGATGCATCACCTTGATGGCTGTCAGGTGTGCTGGTAGTGTTGAGTATCTCAAACCAACGTGCTGCAGGTGTTGCAGCCCCATTATGATTGTCTGTATGCATTGCAGTCTGTCCCTTGTATTGCACTGCATTCATCCCGCACTTCTCGAGTTGGTAGTCATTGCTCTCAAGCATGGTACAGACAGTTGTCAATATCACAGGGAATGGAACTTACAAGGCTGGCAAGGCTTGAAAGCTCAAAAGTTGGATGTTACTGTCAAGTGTAACAACTGTGAGCTGTGCGTATCTTGATGCAGCAAGTGCACTGAGTAAAGTCAGACACACTTGGCATCACATGTGAAGGAATCTCAGCCTCAACTAGTCTGAGGCTTCTTGCAGGCCACATTGTACACCAGGAACACCTCGATCAGTGCTGAAAGAGTATAAGATGCAGCACTCGTCCGGAATACAACAACATTGCAGCAAACAACCACACCATCACGAAGCAAGCTCCTGCAATGTCGCATGCGACTTGTGCAACAACTGACTGCCAGAAATGAAAATCAACCATGGTCTGCAGACGAAACTGCGCAGTCTCAGCATGCTGAGACTTCTGCCAACTCCGATACTGCAACACCTCAAAAGTGATCACAGATGATCAGCGTCATGAAAAATAGCTGCCAGCCGAGTGAGCTTAAAGGAAGAGTCCTTTCTTCACTCAACATCAACAACCCAGCAGCTCACGCCTTGACATGGCGTTGCTGCTGTGCTAATTGCTGCTTGATGCCTCGCAATGCTGCTGCTTCTAATTCCTGAGCATAACTCCCATGATGATGGTCCAACCAGGCCTGTAGACCTCTCAGTGGACTCACCCACTGCGTTAATGCAGCAGCAATACCACCTAGGCTTCCTGATGGTGCTGCTGCAGACGCTACAGAGTTATCAATCATGCTGCCATCTGTCTGAGCACCGTTGCTGGTGTTATGGGACCCTGCAGATGCTTCAGTTGATGCTGTGGTCTGCTGATCGCTTGTTTTATTGCCAGGGGCCTTTGGTGACATGAAGCTGAGTTCTGATTCAATCTCGTGAGCATCAAGTGGAACAACCTGTGAACCACCTGCAATGCCGCACAAATGGAGCACAGCACAGCACACATCAAGCAGGGACTACTCATACTTGCAATGGCAACAAAGCAGCTCGCCTACGACAACATGCACCATTCAACACCCTGAGACGCCACATCGATTTGAACATGAATCGTAAAAGCCCAGCAGTGCCCTGTCTGTTGTAAGCTTCACCTGCTCTCTAGCAGCAACATCCTGCTAGCAACACAAAGTGTATGTCCTCCACAACCATGTGTACTCAGCACCCTGCAACATCGTACAAATACTTTAAAGCCCCCTCACCTTCTGCCGACCACTTGATCAGTTGTACTTGTCCTACAGTCTCAAACAGAAACCTCCCAGGACTCAGAGGACTGCCCTCTCCAGCCAACAACCCCCTCAGCTGCAGCAACCCCTTCACTGCACTCCACTCCTTCAGCATCTCAAAGGTGGGGTCAACAGACAGCATAGCTCGTGGCACAGGGTCGTTCTCCAGTACAAAGTTCTGCACACAGTCTGTTGGTAGCCCGAGGGCCTGTAGTGCTCTGTGTCCACCTCCACCCTGTTCATGTGCTAGTACTGGGGGTGAACCAAAGGTGTAGCATGTTGGGTGCCTACCGGGAGTCCTGAAATGCGCGGGAGTTAGCAGATAGTCAAGTGTGGTAGTCTGGTGACAGACAGTAGGCACAGGATGCCGGTGCAGTGCAGTGCCCTTGTGTTGTCACATTCAGACCTTAGAGGCCCTAACACAGACCTCCACCTTTGGGACATAGCTGCAAAGTGAAGACGGCCTAGAGAACGTTGGGTTTTGCTGTGCTTCTCTCCATGATGTGCCACTTACCTTCTTCTACTGTGTGTCTGGTACAGCACCATCGTTAACAAAGAGAGTGATCCTCCTGCAACAACGGCAACAACAAGTTTGGCACTGCCACCCTGCTGGTAAGTGACGATGCTATGCTACATCTCACAGTCGTCCATTCATATCGCACAAGGACAATAAGAACAGCAAACACGGTTTTACCGTTGTACAGCAAGGTAGCAAACAGGCCACAAAATGGCAGCAGCACACAGCACAAGGGGCCCAGCCCAGTGCATGTTGAGTGTTGCATGCGAGCTCATACCCCCACAGACTCACCTAGGCTATGTCCAGCAAAGCAGACAGGCATGCCCACATCATCTGCTTGATCCAGATACGGCCTCAACTCATTGAACAAACTTGTAGCAATCTCAGCTACACCCTCATGAGCTACAAGAGCAGCTGCATCTGCTGATGTAGCACTACCTGTCACTGCGCTGCTGGGGCTGCCTGGCAGTTGCTGTGTGCTGGCTGAGCCGCTACGGGGAAAGGGCACTGGCCACATACGCATCAGCGCTTGTGACATACGCATCTGCAGCATAACAAGTTCAGCACAGATCGCAAGGTGTAGTAATATAAGTGACATATCACTGCACATGGAGATGACTAGCAGGACACGACTGCAGGAAGTTGTAAGTGTTCAGTGGAACAAGAGGCTTACCACCAGATTTAGCTTTGTGACAAACCTGACTGATTCCTGCCACTCATCAGCAGGTTGAAAAGGTGACAAACTCACCGAGTCCGCATCAGGAGCCCTCCACTGCACTCCCCTCAGAAACACAAACCTCTCTCTGACGCCTTCAGATACAGCACACACATCATCACATGCCTCACTACCGCTGCTACTGCTGGGCATCTGTAATGCTGAGCCTAAGACCCCATTGCTATTCCCATCTGTGGTTCTTGTTGCCCCTGCATGGCCTGAAGATGCAGCACTTGGGTCTGTACGTGAACTTGCAGAGATAATCGTACTGGCTGCTGCTGCTGCGCTGCTGGACTTATTGACAGTTGCTGGGACAGTGGTCTTGCGCCGCACTGAGTTACAGAAGTGAGCATGAGGAACAACACCATCTGCAATGAACCTGTCCAAAAATACAAAAGCACAGGACGAATCTTCTATTTCACTGGACCGGTAGTTGGGTGGAGTGTACGTCACTGTTACGACAAACTGGTCTGTTACTGAAGTCACAGATCACAGCATCACCATCAGGTGTCATGCATGTATGGCAGCTGCCTGCAGTCTTCACAACTTCATGATGGTCATGGTGCAGGAGGTCTCGTGCAGGTGACTAAGGACAACGCAACAGAGCTGTGTGGTCTAGTCTACACTCACCATGCGGTGTACTCATTGCGTCCCTGAGCTAGAAGAGTCAGTGGCAAGTGTCGCTGATCAATAGTGGCCTGAAGGTTGTCAGGCGTGTGATAGCACAGCCCACTCCATGCGGCTATTTGGGCTGCCCTATGCAGTTGCTGCCAGTTGAGGTAGTTTCTCGTTGCCTGCTGCTGTTGCCCCTGTGGTGCTGACTGGGACTGCTGCACATTCAAAACAACAGGGTTCTGCTCTTGCTGGTGTACATTATCCACTGTTGATTGTTGTGCCTGCACAGGAAAGGCATGGGATACAGGCGACAGTATGTGTTGATCATGCATAAGTCCTCACAATTGTACGCTAGTGCGAGAACGCTTTGCTGATGGCTTGGGTCTGCTGGACGTGCAGCCGAAGCCAACCTGGGTGTCTAGATAGACCTTAAATGGTACCAAGGAGTGTGCCAAACAAGGCAGGAAGCATGTCAAACGATGTGGCTTAAGCTGCTATCATGATCAGAGCACAACCAATATCTACAGCAGCTTACTTACATTACTGTGATAAGCAACTTGCACTTGGTGGGTTTGCACAGACGAAACAGCAGAACATCGCAGACGCATACAGAGCTGTGTTCGAGCTGTCCAAGAACACCTGCGTCGGCATGGCTTAGCAGGTAAGGGTACTGTGCCATAGCCTAACCGTGGACGCAAACCTTGCACTCTGTACACGGCACTTGCCTCCGCATGTGCGGGATGGACTGATGCATCATCACAGCATTGCTGACTGCGAGCCACCTAGGGCCCCCCATGAGTCTGGGCCACGTTGGATGCCTGTTCACGAACTATATGAGCTACTGGGGTAGGCGATATGGTTGGTGCTTTGCAGCTCTTTGTGTTGCGTCAAGGAAACCGACCGTACGTTCGCCTTGCTGTAATGTATAGGACTGCTGCACGGCTGTCGTTGTTGCATCTAGTGATTGAGAGAACGGTCCTCGTTGTCGCACTGCGCGTGATCCACTGGGGACATGCTGACTCAGCTCGATGTTGCAGCAAGCCTCTGTGCGGATTACAATCTGCTCGCACCCTCTAGTGCCACAACACCTAAGTATACGTAACAGTATTGTGGTATCAAGGCAGTCAAGGTGGCAAGAACCGCCCTCCCAGCAGTAACTGGTGGTCCCGCCACAGTGAATGGGACCCATGCGCGCTTCATAACATCTCAGTATCTGCTGCTGATCAGTGCGGACGCATACACAGTCGCCGTCAGGCAGTAGTGTCTGTGATGCCAGAAATGGCATTCTAGGGCTTTTCGGTCGGGCATGCCCACCAATAAGCGCACCAACACCTGTCGTGCACGCCTAGCATCGTCAGCACGTGGGATCCCATCGTTTCAGTCGTACGTTATGCACTACAATGACTCCAGACCGTACGACCAACACGAAGAGCTGTCAATCTGCTCAACATGTGGGAACAACCCCTTTGACAACAGTAGCACCTGTCAAATAGGCTGGGCAACTGAGGAGCCTTGCGACTCTGCTGGGCAAACGAGCCAATCCTAGTCACATCAATCACACTAACACAAATGCACATAGACGAAGACCCAGTAAATCACAACTATCAGGCAACTTGTCAATGATCAGGCAGTGCATATCCCAACAATTCAGCTCACACCAGTGTTTCCTCAAATATTCATTCCTTGCAGTCTACTTTTGTAACGCAGGCATAGACACTCGAATGCCCCAGTAAGGTTGCATGTTGACGTTACAACACGAACAGCATTCGGGTCTGCTTGGCCTGCCTGCATATGCTGGGTGCCACCATGTGTAGCGACTACAGGCAGTCATGGGTAGTCAACATGCATTCAACACCTCCCTATCATGCGTGTGACTGTGACAATGCAGGCTGAAACTGATGATCGGGCTTCCATGTGGCATGTATCAACCCAATGATGCATTGCTAGAAGGCATGATAGCAAACGACACTTGCCGTTTGTGCACACCAATCTGCTGTGTTGCAAACTGCAGTGTACCTACCTATCCTCTTTCAGCGCTCTCCAATCACTGGTTGAAATCTGCAGCCTGCTACAACTCGTGATGCTTCCTTACAACCTTGCTGCACAGCCATTTGGTCATAAGTAAACTGTTGATGGCACCTATTGCGCCTTCTTCTTTTGTAGGTACAGCTCTCTACGCTGCACAAAGCTCTTAAGGTTCATCATGGGTGACAGCAGCAACAAGGCCAATGCACAAGCACCTAGTAGTGTATTGAAGTATGCTGCCCAACCATACTCCTTCACAATGATGGACAAGGGGATACCAGCATTAGCAGCACCTGCAGGTTGAAACAAACGTCACAAAGTCACCGATTGCATGCTACTAATAACCTTCAAACATCTCCAACTGCAGATAGAGTATATCCAACAATCAGCACCTGTGAAGACACTCACCAAGGTAAGCCACCCATCCCAGGAATCCCTCTGATGCCCCCACACTGTCGGGTCCCACCAGCTCAGCACCACACAGGCCGATTAACATCTGAGGCCCGTACAAGAAGAAGCCGATCATGAACACGTTGAACCACTGCAGGGCTGCAGCACCTAGTGGCAAGTACTGGAAGCTCATGAGGGCTGCGGCGATACCTACGGTGTAGGCCATCACAACCTGCAGGCAGGAGGTAGTTGATGAGTTGGTGTCACAGCAGTATTCTTGACATTCTACACGACTGGACCAGCTGACTACAGCCTGGACAGGAGCTTTCTCAGCGTGGTTGGTACATGTGAGCTTGATGCCCTGGAGCAGCAGCAGCTCAACGATGCATTCGTAACACCATGTGTGCTCTTGTAGTGATTCACCTGTACACGCTTTCCCACTGCTCCTCCCTTGCCACCACTCCTGTTGATCATGTAGTCACTGAGACGGCCTGCAATCAAGCTGCCCACCAGACCTCCCAGCTCCAGACCTGACACTGCAACACCCGCCTGAGCCACATCAGCAACTCCCTTCTCCTTCATGAGGTACCACACAAACCAGGACGTCACACCCTGCAGCAACAAC
>JARWLF010000633.1:0-14289 GCA_029853055.1 Scenedesmus sp. KT-U
GGACCCGCCGGCGCGCAGCACGTCCAGATACTGCTCCCGGGCCTTCTCACCCTGCTGCTTCACCTGGTCCGCGAAATAGGCCGCGGCCGCCATCGAGGTGGCGTACTGGTACACGTAGAACGGCCGGTAGAAATGCGGGATGAAGGCCCATTCCGCGCAATAGGCCGGGTCGATCTGCATCACCCCCTGATCCGCCCCGTGGTAGCGCTTCAGCAGGTCGCAGTAGATTTCGGTCTTGCGGGTACCGGACAGGGCCTCCCCACGCTCCACCGCGTCGTGGGTCGCCAGCTCGAACTCGGCGAACATGGTCTGGCGGAAGAAGGTGCCGCGCATGCTCTCCAGCACCTGCCCCAGATAGAACAGCCGCTCCTGCGGCGTCTCCGCCCGGGTCAGCATGTAGTCGTTCAGCAGGATCTCGTTCGTGATGGCCGCGATCTCGGCCACGAACAGGGAATAGCCCGCGGTCTCGAACGGCTGGTTCTTGTCGGCCAGGGCGGTGTGGACGCCGTGGCCCCACTCATGCGCGAAGGTGCTGAGCGAGTTGTAGTCGTCCTGGTGGTTCAGGAAGACGTAGGGGGTGACGCCATAGACGCCCCACTGGTAGGCGCCGCTTTCCTTCCCCTCGCCGGGGAAGACATGCATCCGCCGCTCCTCCAGCGCGCGCTCCAGCAGCTTGCCGTACTCGGGCCCCAGCGGGTTGACGGCGGCCAGGGTCAGGGTGACGGACTCGTCGATGGTGAACTTGCGGTCGTTCTGCACCAGCGGCGGGTAGATGTCGTAATAGTGGATGTCCGGCAGCCCCAGCATGCGCTGGCGCAGCTGGAAATAGCGGTGCAGCGTGGGCAGCGCCTTGTTCGCCTCCGCCACCAGGGTGCGGTAGACGGCCTCGGGGATGTCGCCGGCCGACAGGCTGGCGGCCACCGCGGTGGGGTGGTTGCGCAGCTTGGCCTCGGTCACATTGGCCTGCACCACGCTGGACAGGGTGGCGCCCATGGTGTTGCGGTACTGGCCATAGGTGGCCCAGAAGGCGTCGAACACGGCCTTGCGGGTGGCGCGGTCGGGATGCTGGCGCAGCCGGCCGTAACCGGCCTGGTTCACCGTCTCCTCCTTGCCGTCCACCATGACCTCCGGCCAGTCGATGTCGGCGTTGGTCAGCAGGGTATAGGCGGTATTGGTGCCGGCCAGCGCCGGCCCCAGCGCGGCCAGCACGCCCTCCGCCTCCTTGGTCAGGGTGTGCGGGGCGTTGCGCAGGATGTCGCGCAGGCCGAAGGCATGCTTGGCCAGGCCCTTGTCGGCCTTGATGTACTTCTCCACCGTGGCGGCGCCGATCGACTGGATCTCCGGCGCCAACCAGGCCGTGGCGGCCCCCACCTCACCCCCCAGCGCCTGGGCCAGGCTGCGGCGCTCCATGCGGGCGGCATCGCGGGTGTCGGTGGTGCTGTCGATATAGGCATAGACCAGCACGCGCTGGAACCGCTGGTTCAGATTGCTGATGCTGTCCAGCCCGGCGCGCAGCGTGGCCGCGTTCTTGCCCAGGGTGCCGCGCAGGGCGGAAATGCCGGCCAGGTCGGCCAGGATGGCCTTGCGCTCCGCATCCCATGCCGCGGCATCCGGGAAGATGGGGCCCAGGTCCCAGACATGGCGCGGGTCCGCCTTGGCGGCTTCCGCGGCGGGCGCGGCCGCCTGGGCCAGCGCACCGGATACAGGCGCCGCACCCACAAGCAGGGCGATGGCGGCGGCCCCGAGAAGACGGGACCGGATCGAAGACAGGCGCACCATTTTTCTGAACCCCCCAAGGATTGTTCGCGCAGGGGCCGCACACGGGGCGCAGGCCACCCGATCCTGAAGGGGTTATAGCAAGGCAGCGTGTCCTTCCACGCGGAGATTTTGTAACCCGCACGTTTCCGCGCGCAGATCGACGCTCACCGGCCTTCCGGCAGGCCGGCGGTCTTCGGTTGCGGCAGGCCGTGCTTCAGCTTGCGCTCCGCCGCTTCCCGCAGGTCGGGGTCGGCGCCGGCCTGCTGGGCTGCCCGGCGCCACTGGAACCGGGCCTCCTGATGGCGGCCGGCGGCCCAATAGGCATCGCCCAGATGATCATTGATGGTGGGGTCCAGCGGCTCCAGCTCCACCGCCCGCTCCAGCTCGACGATGGCGCCGGCATAGTCGCCCATGCGGAACAGGGCCCATCCCAGGCTGTCCACGATGTGACCGTCTTCCGGGCGCTGGGCCACCGCCCGGCGGATCAGCCCCAGCGCCTCCTCCAGCCGCTCCCCCCGGTCCACCCAGGAATAGCCCAGATAGTTCAGGACCGACGGATGGTCGGGGTTCAGCTCCAGCGCCCGTTTCAGGTCCGCCTCCGCCTGCGGCCAGCGCTTGGCGCCGTCCAGCGCCATCGCGCGCAGGTAATAGGCGACCCAGTCCTGCCGGCCCGCGCGGGAATCCCGGGCGATGGCCTCGTCATAATGGCGGATCGCCGCCTCATGCCGGCCGGCCATCCGCTCGATGTCCCCCAGCCGCACCGCGGGATCGCTGCGGTCCGGCCGTTCCGCCGCCATGGCGGTCAGTAGCGTCACCGCCTCCGCCTCGCGGTCCAGCCGCTTCAGCATGTCCGCCTGCCGCAGCCGCGCCGCCCAGGCCAGTCCGGCCGGGGCGGTCACGGCCTTGTACTCCGCCAGCGCCGCCGCATGGCGGTCACGCCCCGCCAGCACGTCGCCCAGCATCAACCGCGCCAGCGGCATGTCCGGGACCAGCCCCAGCGCCATCCGGCCATAGAGCAGGGACATCTCCCCCGCCCCCTCCTGATGCAGGATCGTCGCCAGGTCGAACAACGCTTCCGCCAGGCCGGTCTTGGCATCGGGGACCAGGGGGGCCGGCTTCGTCCCCTTGCGCTGGCGCGCCTCCAGCGCCGCCAGCGCATCGGCCGCCGCCGACGAGCTGCCGCCCCCGGCCTGCACCACCTCGGTGTACAGCGCCCGCGCCTCCGCCATCCGGCCCTGGCGTTCCAGGAAGTTGCCGGTCAGCTGCACCAGCCGCAGATTGGTGCCCGATCCCGCCAGCTCGGCATACAGCCGGTCGGCCTCCAGGCTGTTCCCGGTCATGTCCTGGATCAGCGCCATCTGCAGCAGCTTCAGCGGACGGATGCCGGCCGCCTGGTCCAGCGGTGCCAGCGCATCCAGAGCCGCGTCCGGCCGTCCGGCGGCGGCATGGGTCCAGGCGGTCAGGATGGGGGTGACGAAACGGGCCAGCCCATCCGTCGCCAGCCGGGGCAACCGCGCCTCCGCCGCAGCCACGCGCCCCGCCGCGATGTCATCGGACAGCAGCAGCACATGGGCCAGCTGGCTGTCCGCCTCCGCCCCTTCCAGCAGGCGGGCCAGCCGCAGCGCCTCGGCCCGGTTGCCCTCGCCCAGGTGCAGCAGGAAGGTGCGGCGCGCCAGCTGCGCATTGTCGGGGTCGGCCGCCAGGGCGGCGGACAGGTTGCGGGCGGCGATATCCCAATCGCCGGCGCCCTGGGCGATGCGGCCGACCAGATAGCTGGCCGTGGAACTGCGCTGGGCGGTGCCCGCCGGCGCGGCCTTCGGCGGCTTCGTCGATGCGTCGGCGGGGGCGGCATGTCCCGTGCCGGCCCACAGCGCTGTTCCGGCCAGCGCCAGCAGTCCCAGCGCGGCGGCGGTCGCGATCAGGTGCTGCCGCGGGTCGGTGGCGGTGGTGGCCGTGCTGCGCCTGGGCATACTGTCCCCGTATCTGCCGGGCGGCCCTTGCGACCGCACGGCCCCAGGGTAGGCACGGACTCGCTAACGGATCAATAAGCCAGCGCCGCGCCAGCGCGGAAATCCGCCCCCGGCCCGCCCCGCGGCGCCATCAGCGCCAAGCATAGTTGAAGCTGTAGCTGATCCGCTCCGTCTCCGCCCGGTTCAGCGGGACCTCGTGCCGCAGCCAGCTCTCCCACAGCAGCAGGGTGCCCTCCCGCGGGGCCATGGGCACGCTGGGCTGCATGTCGCGCGGGGCCTTTGGGCGGCGGGGTGGGGCGGCCATCATCAGGGCCAGCCGCGGGTCCTCGAACTTCAGCGCGCTGGCCCCGTCCGGCACGCGGACATAATAGGTGCCGCTGACCACGCTGTTCGGGTGGATGTGGGACCCGTGGAATCCACCCGGCTCCAGCACATTGATCCACAGGCTGTCCAGCTCCAGCTTACGGCCGCCCAGGTCCCATGCCTGCAGCTTGGCATAGGCCTTCACATGCCGGTCCAGATGCGCCTTCAGCGTCTTCACCGCCGGATAGCGCCAAGGCAGGTCGTCCAGCGAGGCGTAGGAGGTATAGCCGGGATAGCCATGCTCCTCCGACCAGTCCTGGCCCGCCTCGTCATCCGCCGCCGCCGACAGGGCACAGGCGGCCAGCTCGGCATTCAGCGCGGCCGGGTCGGCAAGCTCGGCCCGGTAGATGCGGGTGGCGAACAGCGTCTCCAGCACGGGGCCGGTGGCCGTGTCGGCGGTGTCCGTGGGGGTGGTCGGGGTGGCACTCTTGGGCATCGCGGGGGCTCCGGCTGGGACACCGCCCGCTCTATCCCCGCGCTGCGCACCCGTCAATGCCGCCATCGGCCTCCTGGCGCACCCCGCCCGCCCCGCGGGCACCCCCTCCGCGCCGCAATCTCGGGGTTGCCAAGCCCGCCCGGCTTTGCTAGAACCCGCCGCCTGTGAGGTGCAGTGCCCCGATAGCTCAGCGGTAGAGCAACCGCTTCGTAAGCGGTAGGCCGTTGGTTCAAATCCGACTCGGGGCACCACTCACATCCGCCGCCGACCCTGTGCGGCCCCTCCCGAACCTGTTCCGATTGCCTGGTCCGCCCCGTCCGAATTGCGGATGATCAAAGCGTCGGCACCCGGACTGCGCTATCCACACGGATGGACAACGCAGGAGGATTCCCATGCATGCACTTCCCCACACCTACCGTGTCAGCGCCGCCGGTGCGGACAGCGGGCAGGTCACCCTGGCTTCCCCCGGGCTTCCGCATCTGGTCACGGCCCCGCCGGCCGAATTCGGCGGGCCGGGCGATGTCTGGTCGCCGGAGACGCTGCTGGTCGGCGCGGTGGCGGATTGCTTCGTGCTCACCTTCCGGGCGGTCGCCCGGGCCGGCAAGCTGGAGTGGGTGTCGCTGGGGGTGGAGGTGGATGGCGTGCTGGACCGCGATGGTGGCGTCCTGAAGTTCACCCGCATCACCCTGCGCCCCACCCTGGTGGTGGCCAGGGCCGAGGACCGGGAGCGGGCGACCGCCATGCTGGAGAAGTCGGAGAGAAGCTGCCTGATCAGCAACTCCCTGACGGCCACACTCACCCTGGAACCGGAGGTGCGGGCGGCGGCATAGTGCCACCGCCCCTCACGGTCAGGCATCACTTGCCGCGGCTGCGGCGGTCCCCGCCGGGCCGGTGGGCAGGACCACGCAGTTGCGGCCCTGGTGCTTGGCCTCGTACATTCGCTGGTCGGCCAGTTCCACCAGCTGCGGCCAGTCCTGCACCCCGTCGCAGCACCGCTCTGCCACCCCGATGGACGCCGTGACGGGCCGCCCGTCCGGCCGCGTGCCCAGGCCGGCGGCCTGGATGCGGCGGACCACGGTGGCGGCACCGGCGGCGTCGGTGGCGTTCAGGATGGCCAGGAACTCCTCCCCGCCCCAACGGACCAGCACGTCGCTGCCGCGCAGGGCGCGGCGCAGATGCTCCGCCGCGGTCTGCAGGGCGCGGTCGCCCTCCTCATGCCCGAAGCCGTCATTGATCGACTTGAAATGGTCCAGGTCGACGAAGGCCAGGCTCAACGGCGTGCCCTGCTGTGCCGACAGGCGGAAGAACAGGTCCAGCGTCTCGCAGCCCGACCGGCGGGTATAGACGCCGGTCAGCGGATCGATCATCGCCCGGTTCACCAGGGCCGTCATATAGTGCAGCTGGCTCATGCCCGAGAACATGGCGGCACCCATCACCAGTCCCATCAGCCACAGCGTCGGCCCATGCTCCAGCAGCCCGCCGCCGGCGCCTGTGGCACCGCCCAGGTTGATGCCCACCACCGTGAACAGGAAGGCGGGGAGCGAGAACAGAAGCACCTCCAGCGCCGTCAGCGGGAAGATGGCCAGCCCCGCCAGGACGATGTTCGGCATCAGGGCATAGAGCTGGATCACCAGCTGCCCCTCCGCCGTCTGCGGCCCGCCCCCCAGGATCAGCAGCGAGGCCAGGTAGAAGACCGGCGGGACCAGCAGCAGGACCAGCAGCAGCAGATTCGCTTCCGCCCGCGTGCCGGCCCAGCGCCACGGCCAGGCCAGCAGAAGGAACACGCCCCCCGACAGCAGCCGCATGCCCGTCATCATCGCCCATTCCGGCCACTCGAAGACCAGCCAGTCCACCACCGACCACAGCGGGACGAAGACGGCGAAGATGGCGGCGACCAGCTGGACGCGGGAGATGATCACCGCCGCGGAATGGCGGCGGATATGGGCCGGCTGGCCGAACGGCGCCAGCAGCTCCAGCACCTGGTCGGCCCCGATCTTGATGGGGCTGAACAGGTGTTCGGCGATGCGGTCGCCGACATGGCCGGCGGTTCTGCGGGGCGGTTGGGTCGGTCGTACCATGCACCTGCTCCGGCCGGGGCACTCCCGGGTCATCGGACGGGTGGAACCTCCCCGTCCGATCGGGAATGCGGGAGTAATCACCGGCGGAACGGCGGGCGCACTGACCTATGTCAAGGCGGCACGGCTGGATGTTGTCACGGCGCGTGCGCATCCAGCCGTGCGGGCGACAGCTCCATGGTATAGGGGCCATCCGTCCACAACAGCAGGCAGCGCACCGGCCGGTCGGGGTAGATGGCGCGCACGGCCGCCCGGTAGGCCGCCAGCTGGTCCAGATAGACCGTGGGCACATCCTCCTCCCGCACCGGCGGGGGGCGGTTGGTCTTGTAGTCGACGATCAGCACCTCCTGCTCCGTCGCCACCAGCCGGTCGATCTGCCCCGACAGGGCGCGCCCGCCCACCAGCCCCACGATGGGCACCTCCGCCCGGCTGCCGGGCGCGAACAGGGCGGCGAAGCGCGGATCGGTCAGCACGGCCAGCGTCTCCTCCACGATCTCCGCCTGCTGGGCGGTGGTCAGCGCGTGGGCCGGGCGGGCCAGCCAGGCGGTGGCCGCCGCCCGCCAGCGGTCCGCCGGCAGGTCAGGCAGGATCTGCAGAAGCTTATGGATTAGGTTGCCCCGCTTGAACCGCAACCCGTCATCCGGCCCCAGCGGGGACCGCACCGCCGGTTCCGCCGTGCCGGGGCGCGACGGTGTCAGCGGGCGGGACGGTGTCGGCTCGCGTTCCGGCGGGATGCGGGCCCAGGCGGGCACGTCCGCCCGGTCGGCGGTCGCCGCCTCCTCCTGATGGTCGGGCCGGGGCGGGACCACCTGCGGCTCGTCCAGCAGCAGCCCGTCGCCCGTCCAGCCGGCCGGCGAGATCAGGGTGAAGTCGTAGGTCCGCCGGGACGCGATCCTGTGAAGCGCGGACTCGGTCAGCCGGTACCAGCAGCCGGGGCCGCCGGATTTCCGCTTCTGGTCCCAGCCGCAGACGATCAGCCGGTCCTCCGCCCGGGTCAGGGCGACATAGAGCAGGCGGCGGTATTCCTGGTCGCGGCGTGCATCGGCGGCGGCGCGGGCGGCGCGGCAGCTCGCATCCTCCATCGGGCGCCGGGCGGCATATAGCGGGACGGTGCGCCCGCCCTGCCCGTCGGGCCAGAGGATGCGGGGGCTCTGCTCCGGCTGGCCCATGGTGTCGGGCAGGATGACGATGGGGGCCTGCAATCCCTTCGAGCCGTGGACGGTCATGATCCGCACCCGCCCGCCGCCCGGCCCGCCGCCGCTGTCCAGCTCGCGCTTCACCTCCGTCTCGGCGGCGGTCATCCAGTTCAGGAAGACCTGCAACGACGGCACATGCTCCCGCTCCACCAGCAGGGCGGCAGCCAGAAATTCGTCCAGCGGGTCCACCGCCTCGGCGCCCAGGCGCGCCAGCATGGCCCGCCGGCCCGACCCGCCCACCTCGGGATCGGCGGGACAGGGGCGGGACAGCACGCCCGCGAACAGCTCGAAGGGGGCGCGGTAGTCGGTCTCCGCCATCAGCGCCGCCAGCCAGGCCTGGGCCGCGGCGAACCGCCCCCCCTCGCTGCGCGCCACATGGATCAGGGTGGGCCAGAGATGGCCGCGGCGCCCGTGCGCCACCCGGAACAGCTCCTCCTCCGTCAGGCCGACCAGCGGGGACTTCAGGACCGTGGCCAGGGTCAGGTCATCCTCCGGCAGGGTAAGGAACCGGCCCAGCGCCATCAGGTCCTGCACCGCCAGCTGTTCGGTCAGCACCATCCGGTCCACGCCGGCCACCGGCACGTCGCGGTCTTTCAGGGCCCGGACGAGATGCTGGACGAAGGCATTGCGGCGGCGGACCAGCACCATGATGTCGCCGGGCCGCACCGCCCGGCCGCGCGCGGGCAGCAGCTCCCCATCCCGCAGCCACTGGGCGATCTGGTCCGCCACGACGGTTGCCAGCCGGGCCATGGGCTGGTCCTGCGTCTCCCGCCCCAGCGGCGGCGCCCAGGGGTCGGGCTCCGGCGGGGCCTCCGGTGCCACCACCGGCCACAGCTCTACGGTGCCGGCCATCTGCCGGCGGAAGGGGATGTGGCGGACCTCCTTGCCGGGTTCCACCACGCCGTCGCGCGCGGCCTCCTGGCGGAACACCTCGTCCACCGATCTCAACACGGCCCCGACGGACCGGAAGCTGATCTGCAGGTCGATGCCCTGCCACTGCGCGGCGGCGCCGGTCACCCGGGCTTCGAAATGGCGGCGCATCCGCAGGAACTCGGCCGGGTCGGCGCGCTGGAAGCTGAAGATCGACTGCTTGTCGTCGCCCACGACGAACAGGGTGCGCACCCGCGCCTCCCCGGCGCCGACGCCGCTGAAGAACTCCTCCGCGATGGCCTTGACCACGCCCCACTGTTCGGGATTGGTGTCCTGCGCCTCATCCACCAGGATGTGGTCCAGCCCGCCATCCAGCTTGTACAGCACCCAGGCGCAGGCGCCGGGCTTGCCGCCTTCCCCCGACAGCAGCCGGGCGGCGCGCAGGATCAGATCGTCGAAATCCAGCTGCGCGCGGGCCCGCTTGGCCGCCTCATACCCCTCCAGCAGCGCCTCCGCCAGGGTCAGAAGGGCGGCGGTACCCGTCGCCACGGCCACGCAGCGCACCCGCTCCAGCACCGCCAGCAGGCGCGTCGCCTCCGCCTCCAGCGCGGCCAGCAGGTGGGGGTTGGCGTCAGCGATCTTCTTGCCCATCAGGGTCTTGCGCGGCTCCCCCTCCTTCGTCAGGAAGGCGTCGGCATAGTCGCGGAAGGCGGCGACCCGGTTCTCCGCCCGGTCCAGCCAGCCCTGGACCGCGATGCCGCGCTCCTGGTCGGTCCTGCCGCTGCCGGACAGGACGCGGCAGGCATCGCGCAGCAGCCGGTCGTCGAACACCCCGTCCCGGCAGGCCGCCGCCACCACACTCTCCTCCGTCTCCTCCGGCCCCACCTCCAGGAAGCGGAAGACGCCCGACACGGTCCCGTCCAGCCCGCCATGGGCGTCCAGGATGCGGCGCACCCGGCCCCGCTCGGTCGTGATGTCGCCCAGCAGCGCGGCGAAATCCTCCTCCGACAGGGCGGCGGCCAGGCGGGCGACGGCGCGGCCCAGCGGACCGTCCGGGTCGTGCCGCGCCTTGGTCAGCATGTCGGCCCGCACCACCGCCATCAGCTCGGCCGCCGTCCGGTCGTCCATCACCTCGAAGTTCGGCGCCAGCCCGGCTTCCAGGGGGAACCGGCGCAGCAGCGACTGGCAGAAGGCGTGGATGGTCTGGATCTTCATGCCGCCCGGCGTATCCAGCACACGGGCGAACAGCCGGCGGGCCGCCGTTACCTGTTCCGCCGTGGGCGCCGTGCCGGTCAGGGCATGCAGGTTGTCGCGCAGCGCCCCGTCCGGCTGCACCGCCCATTTGGACAGCCGGTCGGCGATGCGGTTCGCCATCTCCGCCGCGGCCGCCTTGGTGAAGGTCAGGCACAGGATGCGGGCCGGATCGGTGCCCGCCAGCATCAGCCGCAGCACCCGGTCTGTCAGCACCTTCGTCTTGCCGGTCCCCGCCGACGCCCCCACCCAGACGGACGCGTGCGGGTCGGAGGCGCGGCGCTGCAGGACGTTCGGGTCGGTCGGCACGGGCGCGGGCAGGGGGGCGGGTCCGGGTGCCGGCTCTCTGTCCGCGTTCAGATCGATCAGGCTCATGGGCACTCCCGGCGGGCAGGGGGCGCCAGGGTAGCGGGGGTGGGGTGGCGGGGTCCAGCGCGGGAAGAGGGGGGGCGCCGACTCCCCCGCGCGCGGCGGCGGATGCGCCAATGTTCGGGCAAGTACCAGTTGCCCAGTCCGGCAGAGGGCCGGCCTGATTTCAATGAATCATTAAAATTTTATGCGATTGCATAGGAAACCCCATTATGCAGTGGCAGAGTAACACGATCTATTTTTCCGCCGCCTTGTCCGTGTGATAATGGGTTCATCGTGCCGGACCGCCCCCGCGCACATCCCATATCGCTGGAGCCCATTGATGACCACCATCGCCCGCGCCGCGTTGCTGGCGGCAGCGCTTCTGGTTCTTCCTTCCGCCGCCCTGGCACAGTCCTGCACCCTCGGCACCGCGCCGCAGCTCCCCGACGGGGCCTCGGCCAGTGAGGAGGAGATGAAGGCGGCGCAGACCGCCGTGAAGGCATTCATGACCGAGACGCAGGAGTTCCTGGACTGCCTGCAGGTGTCCTCCCGTGGCCGCCTCACCGGCGACATGGGCCGGCAGTATGAGGACGCGTCCAAGCGGATGGAGCGTCTGGCTGCCGATTTCAACAAGCAGCTCCGCGCGTTCAAGGCCCGCGGCTGACCGGATGGCCGGGCTGCGGTGCCCTGGGAACAGGGACCGCAGCCCCCGCCTGGCGGCGTCGTCCCGCCGTCCGTCTATATGACAGTTTCTATCATCCCGCACGGCATGCGCGCCTCCCGATCCTGGCAGGTGTGAACCGATTTACGAATCTCCGCCCCTATGGCATTCCGCCCCTCGATTGTGCCCGGCATCCCCGCTCGGGCATGGGGACGAACAGACCTGTCGGAGATCACTTCATGCGCGCGTGCATCCGTCTGGCCGGCCTTGCCGCCATCCTGGCCCTTGCCTCCACCCCCGCCCTGGCCGAATGCAGGATCGGCCCTGCGCCCACCGTGCCGAACGGGGCAAAGGCGACCGAGGCGGAGATGACGGACGCCCAGGCCGCGGTCCGCGCCTATGTGGTGGAGACGCAGGAATTCCTGGCCTGCCTGGAAGCCCAGGCGCGCGGCCAGTTCACGCCCGATGTCACGGCCCGCTACAATGACGCGACCGACCGGATGAGCAATCTGGCGCTGGAGCTGAATGCCCAGATGCGGCTGCACAAGGCCCGCAGCTGACGCGGTCCCCTCGCTGGCCCCGGTCGCGGGGCCAGCGGCCCGGTGCGCCGCGAATCGTCAGTCCCGCTCGAACCCGTAGTCGCGCTCGACCCGGGCGATGCGGGTCTTATAGGCCGCATACCAGTCCCGCCGCCCGCGGCCCTGGGCCACCGCATGCTCCATCACCTGTTTCCAGGCGCGGATCGAGTCGAGGTCGCGCCAATAGCTGATGGTGATCCCCGGACGGCCCGGCGCGCTGCTGTCGCGAACCGACTCATGGCCCAGATGCCCCGGCTGCCGCTCCGCCATCTCCACCATCAACGCCGCCGTCTCCGCATAGCCGTCGTCGCTATCGATGCGGATATTGGTGAAGATGACGGCGTAGTAGGGCGGGGCGGGGGTGTCGGCGATCATGGGGCCAGCTAGTCAATACCAAGAATTTCGCGGATTTCTGTCATGTCCTCAAGGGCTTCGTCCGCATGTTCCTTGAGGACCGGCACGTGCAGATTATAGTCTGCATCAATGCGGTAGCGGTAAAGTCGGCGGAGCCGCTCCCCCGCCCTTCTCAGCGCTTGAGTGGTGCCGCTTCTCATGAAGCCGTGTAGCTGCTCATGCGTTCCGCGCCCGTCCGGTTCACGCCGATACCCGGCGTTCGTCGCGGCTTCCAGGCATGCATGATAGGCGGCGTAGTACGCCCGCGATGCAATGGACCGGCACCGGGCCAGTGACGGCGCCTCGCCCATGAGCGCGATCGTGTCTTCAGCCAGATGAGCTGTGGAAATCATGCAGCCCTGCGTCTCCGTGGCGCAGCGGGAATCGACGGATGACGCGGTGCGGACTCGATGGTGACGAAGTACCGCCACCACCAATTCTCCGGTATGTCGTTCCTCTCCCGCGCCAGCGCATCCAACCGGTCCGACAGCAAATCCTCCAGGTCGAGACGATGGATTTGCGAGGCGTCGATCTGAATGGCAAGCGTGAGAAAGGAGCGGCCATCATCGGGATGGATCGAGGTTCCGAAGTCAAAGCCCATCGCGTACGGAGCGACCACTTGCGACACGGCAGCCTGGATATGCGAAAAGCAGCCCGTCAGCCCAAATTCATCAAGACTCTGAAGGAGTTTTCCCGCACGGCGCTTCAACTGCAGCTCCTCCTCCCGCGCGCGCACGCGCTTCAGGAACTCGATATCACCATACCGGGAGGCGGTTAAGGCGCAATTCCAAGCGATCTCGGCTTGGAGGTCAGGCCCACGCATTTCAAAAAGTTCTTGTGCGCGGGTGAGCGCGCGGTGTTGTTCACCTAAGCAGCCGTGAAGGGCCGCGACCGTCACCCGCTCAGCGGTGGTGGCGACAGCCCAAAGCGTGTCGGCAACGGCAAGGTGCTCCAGCGCCTCGTGCCGATATCCGATGAGATGACAGGCGCTTGCCAACCCTACGCGAGCCGTCGGGTCCGCAGGCTGGCTGCGGGTGAGCTTCCGCAACTCGAACAGCATGCCCATGGCCTGCTCATGATCTCCAAGACGGAGATCAGCCAAGCGATTGAACAGCTCAACGGCTTTCGGAACGGCAATAGGCGCCATGGGCGGGATCACTCCTGTCTCCGCCTATAACAGCGACTCGGCCCGGAAGAGTCAATCTCAACCAAGGGGCGAGCGTCGTCCGCTCACCCCTCCAGCATGCGGCGCAGCAGTTCCACATCCTCGGCGAAGGCGGGGTCAGTGCCGCACAGCTCCTCCACCTTCTTGACCGCATGCATGACGGTGGTGTGGTCGCGGTCGCCGAATTTCCGGCCGATCTCCGGCAGGGACCGCTGGGTCAGCTGCTTGGCCAGGTACATCGCCACCTGCCGCGGCCGGGCGACCGCGCGGGCGCGGCGGGCCGACGACATGTCGGACAGGCGGATGTTGAAATGCTCCGCCACCTTCTTCTGGATTTCCTCGATGGTGACGCGGCGGTTGCTGGCACGCAGCAGGTCGTGCAGCACCTCCTGCGTCGATTCCAGCGTGATGGCACGGCCGACCAGCTCGGCATGGGCGACGATGCGGTTCAGCGCGCCTTCCAGCTCCCGCACATTGCTGGTGATCTTGTGCGCCAGGAACTCCAGCACCTTCTGCGGGATGCGGGAATGCATCTGGTCCGCCTTGGACTGGAGGATGCCAAGGCGCAGCTCATAGGTGGTGGGGTGGATGTCCGCCACCAGGCCCCAGCCCAGGCGGGAGCGCAGCCGCTCCTCCATCCCTTCCAGGTCGCTGGGGCTCTTGTCGGCGCTGATGATCACCTGGCGGTTCTGGTCGACCAGGGCGTTGAAGGTGTGGAAGAACTCTTCCTGGGTGCTGTCCTTGCCGCTGATGAACTGGACGTCGTCGATCATCAGCACGTCGACGGACCGGAACTGCTCCTTGAACGCCATGGTGTCTTTGAACCGCAGCGCCCGGATGAACTGGTACATGAACTTCTCGGCCGACAGGTAGATCACCCGGCGGGACGGGTCCTTGCGGCGGATATGCCAGGCGATGGCGTGCATCAGGTGGGTCTTGCCCAGGCCCACCCCGCCATACAGGAACAGCGGGTTGAAGGTGACGGCGGCGGCATCCGCCACCCGGCGCGCCGCGGCGAAGGCCAGCTCGTTCGGCTTGCCGACGACGAAGTTCTCAAAGGTGAAGCGCGGGTCCAGGGGGGCCGACAGATCGTCGCTGCGGTCCTCCGCCACGGCGATGGCCGCCGCCTCGCTCACCCCGTCCGGACGCTCCAGCACCGGTTCCGCCCGGGCCGGGGCGGGGGCCGGCGGGCGCGGCTCCGTGCCGACGGCCGCACGGGGGG
>JARWLF010000634.1:0-14263 GCA_029853055.1 Scenedesmus sp. KT-U
TGGCACAGATTGATGCAGAGTATACGCGACTCCTCAGCACTATGCAGCATGATGTTTACAGACCTGAAACCACGGGTGCAATTTGACTTCACCAGCCCCGCGATGTCCCAAACGCTTCTCAGAATTGCCCTGCAATCATTGTATGTTTGGCAGTTACTGATGGCCAGCAGGTTGACTTCTCTTAGGTATGATCATAACAGGCTTGATGACTGCTGTGCTGATGATAACGGTGATGGACAAATTGCTGAACAAGCCAAGGATAAGCAGCCGCACTCAGCTGACCGTGGCTACAGCTGAGCTGTTGCAACAGATACCACCCAGCAGACCGCATGCAGTGACATGCATATCACAGCAATAACGCTCATGCCCTGACCTGCAGTAGCTGTGTGATGAGGCCCCTGCACTCCTCACTGACAACATGCTGACCATCCTCGTCTAGAAGGAACTCTACATTGCCATCCAGGATACGCTCAAAAATTTCCTGGGGTGTGTCAGCATTGAAAGGTGGAGCACCTGCAGATACAGCCATACACATGTGTTTCACCAGCTGTCAATCACAGATGAGCATGCTGCTTACAATATTTCTAGTCTCACAGCACAAAGATGAGCGTGCTATCACAAGGGTATCCAACGTGTAGCAGTAGTTGACTGAGTGGTACTACCTTAGCCAATGCTTGATGGCCGGCATGCATCAGATTTACATCTAGATACCGACTAATGGCAGTGTACATGAGGCAAGCAACTCCAGGCAAGTTCTTCACCATCACAGCAATCACAGCGCGTGCATTGCTCACCGTATACGAACTCATACAGAATGACTCCAAGCGCCCACCAGTCTACTTCAGGGCCGTATGTCATGCCCATCAGGCGTTCAGGCGCCAGGTAGTCTGGTGTGCCCAAAGCCCTATGAGTGAGTTGACTGGCATGCTTCAATTTCTTCATGCCATATGGCTGATGTGTTGATGCTGATAGCGGCTGGGTGAGGGTGGCAGTGTGGTGTTGCTGGGTGCTGCCATGGTTGTCCTCGGGCTGCATGCTCTCAGTGACGTTGGATTGCTGCTGGTCAAGGCAAGCCTTTTCTTGTGTCAACGCTTCCTGACAGGCAACCTGTGCTGCAATCAGATCTGCTGCTGTATGCGGCTGCTGCTGACCGGTATTAAATGTGAGTGCACTGGACTCGACTGTCGCTTTCTGCTCTGCTGTGCTGAGAGCTTTCCTTGTGTCATCAGCTGGCAGACACACTTGTATAGCATCTTCAGGAGTTTGGAGTTCGGGAGGCAAGGCAACAGAGAGCGACTTCTGCAGTGACAGCTTGCTCAAAACTATAGAGGACAGGAAGTCGCTGTATGTTGGACTGTGGCTGTGAAGTGCGGTTGGCTGCTGACATAGCTGCTCAGCAGCTGCGTTTTCAGCACCTGTGATGCTGATGCTGGCTACCACAGCGTCATCTGCTATGCATTCCCTGGCAACATGACTCTCAGTCGCTGGCACACGATGTTGAGGTTTTGCCAGCAGCTGCTGGTGCTCTTGCTCCTCCCGCAGTAGTTTGTCAGACATGGCCTGTAACCGCTGCTGCAGCTGGGCAGCACTGACTGGTGCACTGAGGGGTTGGGAGTGCCCCAGTGCCGCAAGCTGCTGTTGCTGGCTGCCTTGGAAAGCAATGCTGCTGCCGCCATCACGCTGGACTGACATTGGCTGGTGTGCTGCCCTAGTAACAACCTGTGCCATCTGCTGGCTTGAGATCTGCTGGCTGGAACAGTCAGCATCGGCAACACTGAGAGTCTGACGAATTTCTCGTGGCTGCAAGCAATCAAGCTGCTGCCCTGCTACAGCAACCCTGCTGGACATTTGAGCAGATTGTTGCTTTATCAGCAGGCTCTGCCAACTCGTGCTCCTTTTAGCCATTCCTTTGTTGAGGTCCCCACCAGTCTGCAGCTGAACCAGATTCTGAGCTGCTGCTGTCTGCGCTATCTCAGCAGAGATGGCAGCAGCAGGATCCTCATGGCAGCTACCGGTGACAGCACTAGCGTTGACTTGCAGGAGTTGTGATGGCATGCAGCCATAAGTAGACGCAGCTTCAGGTGCTGCATCATGCTGCAAGGCTGTAGAAGGTCCATCTTCTCCATCCTGACACCGCCGAATTACCAGTTCTGCATCACTGCATCCTGACGCATGAGCGCTATCTGCAGCTTGTTGTGGTGCCTGAACTGCAGTTGCTTGAGAGCTGGCCTTGTCAACAGCTGAGGAAGGGTGGTGCATACTGCTGTTTTCACTCCGCAAATCACTGGCCAGCTGCTGCAGCATGGGCGCCGGAGTCAATGGCATGTTGGTCCATTGAGCACTTTTGCCATCCACGGTTGACGCACCAGGATTCAGAAACACTGCAGGAGATGAGGGAAGGCTCGTGTGTGGTATCATGCGTGTGATCTGGCTCGCCTTGACTGCCTGAGAAGCAGGTGACATGTAGCAATCATAGCTGTCACGTATCCCTGGCGCAGCAGCAGCGACTGATCCTGCAGATGCTGATGCCCAGGAAATGCGATGGGCATCACCCATGCACGCCAGCCTTTGTGCATGACTATGCACATGGCTAGGTGCAGCAGTCGTGTGCTTGTCTGCCTGACCATGCTGCAGAGATTCCTGTTGCTGCTGATGCACCCATTGATCATCATTGCTGCTGCAGCCAGCCTTGGGAGTAACAGCAGCTTGCACCTGGTTATCTGTGCTGACGCCAATAGCAGCATCTGCAGCAACGTCGGCTGTACCTCCAGCTAAGGCATTATGCTGCAACCGACTGCCTTCATTGCAGACTGCATTAGAAGGCATGACTTCTGGTTCTGCCTGGGTACCTGCTGAAGTACCAGCTGCTGCGGCAGATGCTTCTGGCGTGCTTCCACCGGTTGCTGAGCTGCCCGCTGATATAGTGCTGCTCCTGTCGAATTGGGCTGAGCTTGGTGTTTCGGATGTCTGGCGGTCTAGGGAAGCTCCTGCAGCCCCTTCTGCTGCTGCTGCCCCACCAAACTTCGAGAGCCCAAAGTCACTGAGCTTAATGTGGCCAGTGCTAGAGACAAGCAGATTATCTGGTTTGAGGTCGCGGTGGATGATTCCCTGCAACAGGCAGAGAATGCGCAGCCAAAAGCATCACGCATTGACGTGTACAGATCTGAATGACCCGGTGCAGTATTAGCCAGTCAAATGTGCAGATAACAAGAATGATCATACCTACCACATCAGTCCTGCATTGCTAGAGATCAGATTCTACACAGCCGACTCGCACTAAGTGACTGCCTGTCAACTGCCTACCTTGCTGTGACAGTATTCAAGAGCAAGCACAGTCTCGGCAATGTACTGCCGCGCAGTGTCCTCGTCAAAACGACCCAAGTGCTGCAGTAGTGATGACAGATCACCTCCAGGGCAATACTCCATGACAAGAAACAGCTTTTCAGGCGATGAGAAGGAGTAATAAAAGCGCACCACAAAGGGATTATTGGCCTACATCACAGAGGCATATGTCATGATCAGCTGAGCCAGTTTGGTTCTGGTGTGCAGCTAGGATGTGGGGGGTGGTTGACTTTTGCTTGCAGTATCTTTTGCCACATCGGATGCTCAAGCAGGTACAACGCAACATGCTCAACAGATGGCTCACATACCATTGCCAGGATGTTGCGCTCGTTCGTCACACTCTCAACCATGTTCTTCTTTACTAGCTCAGTCTTTGTCAGCACCTTGATGGCAAAGGTATCCCCTGCAATAGAGGAGCCAAGCAACACACTTAGTCTGCGGACACCAATCCAGACAACAACACATGAGTAGATGCATGGTAAGCTTTGGCCAACATGGTTTTGTGGTTGGTGAGTGCTGGGTGCTAATTGATGTGACAGCCAGATGTGGCAAAATGCAAAGCAGCAAAGACACAGCCATGCCACTAAGCTTGCCTGTAGATCTCTTTTTGACCTTGTAAACACGACCATAGGCACCACGGCTGATAGGGCAGATCATCTCAAAGTCTGAAACCTGCATCACTGGTGCAGTACGGGGAGTAGAGGTGCCTGCGCAATGCATCCCAGAACAGCTTTCAATAGCAAGCATGCATACTGGCATACAGGCAGGTGGTAGGTGTTTCGGAGTGCAGTACCACAACATTGGGAAGGAATCTTACCATGCAGTGGACAGTTCCATGGTTGATGGGCATACAATCCCTGTGGTTTATCCGTACCTGAGCTGTCTACTTTGCTGACAACAGGCAGCGGCTCTGTCAACCATTTGAGCTTGTCATGCATCTGCTTCTCAAGGCGTAAAGACAATGTCACTACAATGTCACAATCAGCCTGCAGGCAGACAAAGCAGCCATCAGAGCCTGTTTGGGCGCACCTATCAGGAAACTGGCTGCTTGACATGATAAGCATGCCCACTGTATTATGGCTGTGCAGCATATTCATGAGGCACCAAACAGATCTTAGGCGCCTTTTCTTGGCTGATCATGAGCAATGCCAGAATAAGTGTGTGTGTGTTTCTGCAGTGAAACAGCTGCTTATATTGGCGACTGGCGTCATATACAGGCTGGCAGTTGCCGATTCCTTACCACTCCCTCAGCCAGCACTTCAGCATTGCTTTGACTCAAAGCAAAGGCATGCATCTGGTTCTGCCACTGAGTCAGAATACATTGAACTTGTTCAATAGCCTTGGTACAGCGATACTGCAGACAAGCAAGTGTCAGAATGCAGCACTTGATTTCATATGCTGCAAACAGCCCCATGATGCACACTTGCCGTATCCAGGACTACCACGTGCGCTCAGCCTGTATACAACTCCATCAACCATCGACTGTGCTGCTGAAGCATGGCAACGCTCTGAGGGGTTGCTTTCAGGATGTGTTGATTGCACCAGGCCAAGGTAAAGTTGTCATGCAAGATTCCAGCACCAAACAGCAGTACTGTCTACCTCTGGGGTTCCAGTGCCATCTGGCTGCAACGATGCCACCAGTCGGCCAACATCCACCAGCTGCTGCACAGCTCCAGTCAGCACATCAGGCCAGACACAGTGCGCCAACTGCACCAAGGGAATCCAAATAGGCTTGTATGTTACAACGGCCCGGAGGGTTCAGATTCAATTTTCATGAATTACAGCGATGTCGATGGGTATCTGATAAAAAGGAATAACAAACTGTGATGAAGATGAACACAAATATACAGAAGCAGTTGCGCTGATGCATCTGGAGGACGTGGTAGCCATGTAGCAGTGGCTGGCCTTGTCATACATTGTTGACCATGTCCCTTTACGACGACTGCTTCCCCAATTACAGTGTTTGGCATGTTGTGGCACACCGCACTGCAACAGCAGTCTCACATCAGTGCCCTTATGCTCTCACACTCACCTGCTCCTCCATCCAATTGGCCAACACTGTGAGTCGTGCATCTGCAGTTGCTGCACTCCCCTTTAGCTTGGACAGCTCCGCAGTCAGCATACCACACAGGTCATTGTGAGGGTTTGTGGCCACGGCAAGCACCTCATTCTGCAATGGCAGATACAACACAATAAACCTGATGGGGCTGATGTCCTAAGAACACAGCTGCCATCTGCTGAACAAAATGATTGAAACCACAGAGGGGAGTGACAGCATCAACTGCTGACCTTGAGATCAGGCTTGCTTTCTCAGTGCACTTACTGCGCAGATGGCACACGTGATGGTCCTGGCCTGCAGAGCGACAGCGCCACTGCTTTCCAGACTTGCAGCAGCTGCAGCAGGATCCAAGATATGCACCGCTCCAGAGTCTGAGTAGTAGCAGGTCCTGTGGCCTGGAACAGGGCTCATATATGTACTCATTGCTGCAGCTGACAGACCCTTGAGCGATGCACCCGCTGTTAAGACAGGGAAGACACCAGGTGCTGCGGCGGCATTCAACAGGCTGCTGCTCAATGTAGCACTGCCAGGGCTCAGTTCTGGCTCCAAAGCACATGCGAGCCCCCCACCAACAGACTGACATCTGCTGAGGACTTGTTTCCTAAGTGCTGCATCTTCGCTAAGGCAACTGGCTGGGGATCCTGATCTACCTAGCAGGCAATCAACAGCACCTCCAGGTGTGACAGCCCGTTGTTGACTCGCCACTGCAGAAGTTGGCGAAGCAAAGGCAGCTGGACTGCTGCCAGAAAGGGTCAAGGCAGTGTCTGCAGAGCCTATGAAGCATAGTTGCTGCAGTTGTTGCTGACGGGCGGCAGCATGAAGGGCAACATCTCCTGCACGGGCTGCCTCAACCCAAACGGCACTTGTGACCGCAGAGACAGCAGGCAAGGCAGGAGACCCATGCCGCTGCTGCTTCAACAGCTTCAAGGAGTTGATGCTAGGGCTTCCCTGCAAGCTGCTTGCGACTTGCTGCTGTTGCTGCTGCTGGCGCATGCGACTGGGCTCAGCTGTTGCATTGCTGCTGAGTCTGCTGCTACCATGCCTACTCAAGCCACTGCTGCTCATACGCCTGATTGACCCGCCTATACGGCTGTACTGCCAGCTGCCTGATGCCCCTGTGACTACCGGGGATGTATCACTGTCTTGCAGTAACTGACCACTGCTGCGGCTTGTGGGCAGCGAGGCAGTATGGGCATGTCTGATGGTGGGTCTGGGTAGCAGCAACTGGGCTATCGCTCCTGCAGGACTTGCTGTGTCTATGTTGGGCACCTCTGCAGGCCTGCCTGTTAGCGCCTGTGCTGACTTGAGTCCACCGTCCAGTGAGTGTGACCTGCTGTTTGGTGCAGAGTGGTGCAGACGGCGCTGTGCACAGACAACAGCTGCTTCCCGTGGTGCTGACCTGGCAAAGGACAAACCATGTTGCACTGTTGGCCATGGCAGCGGGTCTGCTACGGCCGCTTCAGCTGACTTGCCCTCCCGATCGTGGGTATGTGCAGGCTGGGGAACTTGCTGTTGCTGTCCAGGTAATGCCATAGGACTCAGCTGAATACAGTCTTGTGCATCACCCCCATTCACTTCACCCATAGTATTCAAACCAGTATTTTTCGACGATGCTGCTTGCTGCACATAATCTGCTTCTTGTACGTTCTGCAATCGCTGCTCCACAGGCATGGCTAACTTGTTTGTGCCTGTTTCTACTGCAGCATGCTGCTGGAAAGCAGCAACAACCCTGGGCCCAGATGAATGCCATGTGAGTGTTGTGGCTATGTCAACAGCAGACTGTGCAGAAGCAGCCTGGCTGTTTGCTTTAGTGCTCAAAGAATGACCTGAGAAGCTGGCAACCTGCCCGCTGCCAAGAAGTTGTCGACCTGTTCCAGCTGTACTTGGAAAACTGCGAATGATGGGCAGCTTGCTGGCACTTGAAGATTCCCCCATAGCATCTACTAGGCTCGGTTCTGCTTTGGGGGAAGCAGGCAAAGTACGGACAGACTTGATGAGTCCTATAGACCTGGCGCAAGCCTTAAGCTTGCCCCACTGCTTTCTGACCCAGCCTTTGCTGCGCTTATGGCTGGCAGCTGGGAAGTCTGACTGCTGCAGTTCACGCCCAGCATCTGGCTGTGAACACAACTCCTGGGCTGGTGCACATCTGCGTCCCTGTGCCCTGAGAGTGTCATGGGTATGCGCTGTCTCCGAAGTTGCCTCATGGCTCAAAGCTTCCAGCTGGTGGAAGCCTGATGCTTGTTGGTATGCTTCAAGCTGGTATTGGTAGCCTATGACCTTGCAGTACCTCTTATCCATAGCATCCGCTGTTGATTCTTGACGATGCTGTAGGTCACGCTCTAAGGCATTTTGGATGGGTGGGTGCCGAATATGACCAGTCTGCCTCTCAGGGAGGCTGGCTGCTTGGTCTGCTATAAAGCTTTCGAGCTCAGCGCTGTGGCTAGCATAGCTTCTGGGCTCTTTGCTGCAAGTCTTCGCTTGCAGTGGATGTTGCTGAGGATGCGGGGAGCTGGACTTACTGCCAGGCGACACAAGCAGCTCTTTGTCATCAAGGTCCTCGCTAGGATGGATGCTACTGGGTTGCAGTGGGTAACAGCTTGCCTGCTGACTGTTGTCCCCATCCATGGAACGCTGCACCTACACATCATGCATCAAGAGAGATCATACAGAGCTGACATTCTCCCCCACAGCAACGAGCTTGTAATGCATGAGCTGTCGTACCGCGCTTCATGACACAGCTACCTGGAAATTACCTGTAACAGCAGCTGTTGCATGGCTTCTGCCTGCTGTACAGGCATTGTGTTGCAACGCTTCAAATTCTCGCGTTGAGCTGTCTCGTCTTCTACCAAGCATGACTGGCGACTCTCCTGCACTGCGCCCTCTTGGGGGCACTTGGTTGGCACTGCATACACCGCACATATATGAGTCATCTATCTGACTCAGCTTGCACTGAGTGTAGCGCTTCATTTGTTTGATTCTGCATGCACCTGGGATACTCCAAGAGCCAACAACTGGACAGCAACTCACCTAAAGCACTTCTGCGCCTGTATCTTCTACTTCTAGTTGGTTTCTGCTCGTAGTGAGCTTGTTCCGCAGCCTCTCCCGTCTCATGTAGGTCACTACCATTGTCAGACAACAGACTGTCAGCAGGCTCCGCACCACATGGTCCTGCTCCTGCTGGAGACTGGCTTCGGTATGCTGCTTCATTGGACCCATACAGCAAATGCCGCAGCTTAGCTGTGAGTCTAACAGGGTCTGCTCTAACACTGACTATGCCAGGTCGGCTTGCTGCTGCTGCGCTACCACGAGCGTCAACAGCAGGCAACTGATCTGCTTCACTGCTCAACAATCTACTGCACCGAGAGAGCAGGAATAGCAGGCGGCTGTAGAGGCTCTTGAGGCATGCTTTGTTGCTGCCGCAACCAGCTCGCTGGTTGTGCAACCATCGTATTACTTCCGGCAAGCTGGACTGGAAGGCAGAGTCCCCCAGGGTAAGAAACTCATCCACAACTTGTGATAACCTGTTGAAAAGAGAACACAGTGTATGTACAGCTCAATTGTGAAGCTGCTGCTCCCCATCAAATGTGGCTGCAAGAAAGCTGTCCACTTGGCCAGTTGAAAAGATGCAGCTATCTTGTCACGCGCGGTAACGACCAGCTCTTCCCAGGTTCTGCATGACTGTGATCTTACCTCGTGACCTGCAGTGCAAGGTTGACTCCTTCGGCTCCATCACCGACAGCCTTGCCCAATTGAGCAGCATCCGCACGTTGCAGTTCTGTTGTGAAGTGCTGCAAGTCGTTGTCAAGCTGCAAGTCATGACAAGGATGCAGATGAAATCCACGTCAGCCCCATTGTGCTGGCTAGATGGTGACTGCTCAACATCCTGCACGCTATGAAGGTCACTGTGGCCCCCATGAACAACATTTGGCAGCCTACAGGCATCACTGTCCCTTCACATACACAGAACACATGTGGGACTGTAGAAAGAGTCTGTTTCTTGCCTGTATCTTGGCGACTCGAAAAGCCTGGTCCCAAAGACGTACAGCTGCTTGGCTGGGATCAAACACATCCTTGCTCACAGCAGCCTACATATCCAGGTAATCACAGGCGGAGCTACAGGTCATGGACAGCATCAACTGTGTACATCAGACACCCAAATGCCAAACACAGGACTGACCCAAGGCACGAAAACTTCATGCCAGTTGTAGCTGCCTCTGGGTTGAATTCTGCTGGCTAGCGAGCAACTCCAAGTCATTTGAGAATAATAGTGCATCAAAGCCACGTTGCAATCTCACCCAGGCCAGGGAGGACGATCCTACAATGTCCAATCTCTGCTCTTCAGTAGCCCAGCCCAACTGCAACACACCACGGGACAGCCGCTGAGAGCCAAGCCGCGGTCTCAATTGTTTCAGTATACGCATATATGCAGGTCAGAACGTTCTGCACGCTATCGCCCAGCATCACATTCGAAATCCAACGGAACAGCTCGAAGGCAATCATGGATACTGTACACAGGAGGGAGCCAGATACCTTCAACGCATATGTCTAGCAGATCTCTCTAAAAACAACTACCTGGTGATCATGGCTGCTTCCGGCCATCCAGGCAGAGTTTGTTTACCACCACCACATATCTGCTGCCGGGATCAGCACTGCAGCTGCATCACTCAGTCTTATACATACACTACCTGTCTTGCGAGCAGGTATGCTGGCGAGCTAGCAAGCAGCTGCATGCCAGCTCACGACAAGTTTGACTGTTTAATCAAAGACTGGGATATGCGCTAGTCATCTTCATAACCAAGCTTTCTATAAAATTCTCATCTACATGTGCCGTTGATTCAGCGCTTATTCGCCACCCGCCTGGCTTCTGTGCACCGCACTGACAGTTCAGCTGACAGAGAAAGTGTGCTTGACAAGTACCTCCAAAACCAAGCATTTGATTGATATACAAGCAGTGAGGTGTTGGAAGCCTGGTTTTTTCGCGTCTGCAGAGTCAGCTGTTATCACAGACAACCGCTTGAGCTTGCAGTCTGCTGGCCAGAGCTCCTATCCCAATGCAAAGCCGTCGGTGAAAAGCCAACTCATGAATAATCTACTGAGGTTGCATCAGAATCGTTATGCATCCAAGCTGACGTTCAATGCTGCAACTGCAACACAAGTCATCAAGGACCCAGAGGCATCCTTAGGGGCATCGAGCCTCATGGGCCTGTCTGCATCCACCCAACACGTCTCGAAGCACATGATAGCGGCAAGTTGTCACGTGCCTATAGGTGAGCATATCTTCCTTGCTTGGGAGGGACATCCTGCCCCGATGGTGTTGGCACCGACAGCCATGGATGGGCTGACCTGAGGTGCAGTTGACAGATGCTGCAATCACAGCCAGTGCCAAAGCATCAGCACTGGGGCATCAGCGGGTATCAAACCTCTGTCCACGGTGGGAAAGATGTCACATGATACCACGGTCAGACACAACTGGCCAGCAGAGCAGACATGCCACATGCACAGGTGCAGGTGCATCGCACAAGGGTAGATAGAGGCCACTGCACGACAGGTGTCAATCTGCTGACAATCGCTATCGCCGTCATCATCATCACTGACCAGCTTCAGGTCCTAGTCTGTAGACAGGGCGTTTGTTACCAGACTCTTTGTGGCGTCTGCAGACTGGCATGCTGGCAGACTGGCATGCTGACCTGGCAAACAGGGATAATGCATTCGGGGTGGTAGGTCTCAGTGATGGCAGGGGTGCCATCTGCAGATGGTCTGTGGTGGCCAGTGGCACAAGTAAGCCGGTCACTTGGCGACAGCCCTGGAACGTGCACCTTCAACAAAACAATTCTTCAGGAACACTTGGTAATGCACGAGCTCAACTCTGGCGTGCGCTGCCAAAACCTCCCAGACTGCATGTGTGAACTGCAAAGTAGTGCCATAAGTTATGGAAATTACTCTCAGACCACCAAAGCAATGCAAGCCTTGCAATGTAAACAGGCATATGAACTGGCATCTGCTGGGGCATAACTCCCAACAGTAACGATAGGCTATCTGTCATACTATCACTGCAGCTGGCTACAGTGTGGTAAACAGCAAAACTCGGTGTACTCCTGGTGTGTGGATCCACTCACCGATGATCACCGACCTGTCAGGTGAGGTTGACAAGCGAGCTTGGGGGGGTATCTGCCAGCCATGCCTTGCCAAGGCTCGCAGATTCCCTCCGAGCACAGTGAAGCAGGTTGTCGTCTGAGTACAAGCAGACACTGTCTGGCAGCCGTAATTGATCACGGCGGCTGATCTGATATTGGTATGCACGTTACAAATGCTTGCTGCGAGCGTCATCAACTTGATAGCATAGTATGGTGCTGCCTGGTGATGACAGCTTGTTTTGTTGCTCAGGCAGCTCACAAAAAACTCATCATCATCATCATCAGCTCACAGGAATCAACAGGATGGCAGCACTCTAGTCCAGCCACATAGCTGCTGCTTCTGTTTCGAACAGAAGCCTGAGCCAGGTTATCAATGCACTGCGAAAGTCTGGATGCAACCGGGTTGGCCCAAGCGGCTTGGCACATATCTCAGCACTTCTTCTAGGTGGAAGCTCCATGAGCAGCAGCTAGCACACTTGTCTTTTGTATTTGCATCCATCCTGTCGTATGAGCCAACTTGGCTCAGCAGGCTCCCTTGTTTACAGTTGCAGCCACTGTGGATGACTTTCGCGATCACATCGGGGCGGTGCTGAGACCCGTGTTGATAGGTGCATATAGGTATACACGGCTGCATTGATCAGATACTCTGACAGTTGCAAGGCTGGCTGTGGCCGCGCAGGTCCCAAATCCACGGAGGCAGTACTGTACCTGGACTTTTGAGACATGCTGCAGACCGAGAGATACATAGCTGCCATTGTGGTGATGTGTTTGGGAAAGTTCAACAAGTACTCAAGCTTCGATAAGCACAGACCAAGAAGCCCTGTTCAAAGTTGCCGATAGTCCGAGGACAGTACACAAACATATTTGCATTCTGCGCCAACAGCGTGCAAGGCTATGCAGCTTATCAAGCAGTGCCAACTTTCACTTCATAAAAAACGCAACCTTCAGCTTCTGATCAAGGCCGTGGCTGACATCGTTGACAGAGCGGAGGGCAAAACCTGGGCCTCTGCAGCTCATATTGTCAACACCCTGTACACGCGGTCTCCGAGTAGATGATACGCAGTATGTTACTTGGTTTTGCATGGCAAGTGTCCTGGAGTTGTTGCTTTCGAAGCGGATTGACATCAGTGGTATCCAGCAACTCTGGTTTTCCTTGAATCTTAGAATCAAAAATCAAAGAGATGTCAAACATGTGTTCAAATGACGTATGAATATGTCTCCTTGGTCGGGGCGCTCTCCAACAGAGCAATTGAACTCTTGATAGTCAGCTGGTAGCGAACTCATGTGATTAGTATGGATATACATAGTTGTGTTCATAGTCGTGTTGCGGCAGTTCGCCAGCAGGCACCACATGTGCCACCTGCAAGGCATCGAAGCAGGCTGAGAGTCATAGCTCAAGCTATCAGCTCCAAGCAGCATGGTCCAGACATAGCACAGGATGTAGTAAAGCAGAGGAACGACTATGACGATGACAGGGCACCGTTGCATAGGTAAGCACAACAGTCAATGCCCACCAAGCGTACAGGCCAAGCGTATCAAGTAGTAAACATGGATAGGTGTTTGTTGTGACATGTGATGCTGGCCTTGGCTGTGGCTTGTGCACACAGCCATGCTGACGTAGACCACCTGTAAAAGCAACCCGCCTCTGCCGTGCGTTTGCGACGCTGTGCTGCACGATATATAGGCGGAATGCATATCATCCTCTGTGTGAACTTGCTTCTGTTCGTCAGTGCCTGCCAGTATGTTGCACTACTGCAGCCAGTTCCTGGGTTGCTTCGAACTGCCATCCAGTACTTGGCACCTTGACACGAGTCGCAACTCATCGCCCATATCAGTCTTTCTCTACACGTCTGCGCTTGACGGTTAAGGAGCATGTGGGCATAGTGCACGGGGAGTTGTTGGGCTGGTACCTTTGTTGCATGCCACTGTCCACATTGGGCCTGTGCCTGTGTGTGCGCACATCTCCTTGTTGTCTGTAGACTTCTGGCACTTCCACTAGGTTGCAGTTGACTTTTGAGCATGGTGGCTTTCCTGTCTACGCAGGTTGCTGCAGGAAAGTAAGCAAGAACTGAAGATCCCTGCAGTTGCAGAGGATGAAGAGGAGGATGCTGAGAGCATAGCGGCTGCAGCAGCTGCTGCAGGCACATATGCCCGACCTTTAGGTCTGCTGAATGTTGGCAGAATGTCCAGTGCTCACCTCAGTGGCAGCTATGACTCTGGCAACACAGCAGCAGCCGCCGCAGCAGCAGCAGACCCACTAACAGACTCCTGCATGGACTGCTGTGAGACTCCAATCGAGCCCAGCACCAGCGGGCGCCAAGGGTGTCCTGTCTTCGTGATGCTTCCACTGGACACTGTATGGGTCGTAGAACGGGATGGCAAGAAGGTAATTGCCGTACGCCATTGCAGCTTGGAGGCTCTGTTGAACCTGCAGTACAGTTGGGATAGCTTCCAATCAGCTGCTGAATTTGAGGCTGGTGCTGCATGCTGGAGGTTTTGCACAGTAGTTGTAACTCTACTGCAATGTACATGTGTATGTTCTGCAGGTTGCTATTCTGAAGCGTGAGAGTGCTTTGGATGCTGCGCTTAATCTACTGCGCAAGGCTGGTGTAGAGGGTGTTATGGTTGATGTCTGGTGGGGGATATGTGAAAGAGCTGGACCCCGTGTGTATGATTTCAGTGCTTACAGGCGCTTGTTTCACAAGTAAGCTCCGCAGCAGTTGACAGC
>JARWLF010000635.1:0-14257 GCA_029853055.1 Scenedesmus sp. KT-U
TGGACTTCATTGAGCAGGCATTGGGAGTGGACAGGGCACTTTGCACATTGACTGTGCTGCCAGTGTCGTGACTGCTGTGCACTGCACCGCAGCAGCGGCTGCTGATCAGAAGCAGGTCTGCAAGTTTGTCTGCCACTACATCAGCATGCTGCACAAACGGCCGAGGCAGAGCAGCTGCAGTCATAACCACCTCTTGCTTCTCTGCCAGGTCATTGGAAACCATCACCAGCGCTGTTGATCTTTTGGTGTGATGCTGCTGTCTTTGCTGAGAGTGTTGTTTGGCCACCACTGGTACATAAACTGCAGCAAGCGCAGAAGGCTCCTGCCTACCGCTGACATGTGCTTTGCTACATGCACAACTGTCTATTGCTGATTCTGCTGAAGGGTTGCTGTTCAGCTCAACCCCGGGTTTCTGAACCTTCTGCTGCTCATATGCTGATCCAGCTGCCTGCTGCCAACTTACCAGCACACCATGACTTCCTGTACTGCTGCTGCTGTTGCTGATGATCCCAGCTCGGGTGGATGATGAAACTGTACAGGTTGGCTGCTGCTGCTGCTGCTGTTGTGGCATCCTGCCTCCTGTGAGCTCGTTCTGTCTGATCGCCTGGATCCCGTCTCCATCAAAGCTGCCCAACATGTCATCTAGTCTCTGCTGTTCACTTGACAGGTGCCTGGGCGGGTGGGTAAACAGTTGTATGTTGAAGATGAGCTGGCAGTACAGATTTGATCATAACTGTTGCAAGGCCGGGAGCAGGGATGATAAATACTGTGTTGAACGCTAAGTTAAATCACAGCTGGCGGACACTAACAACATTCTGCCTAGCAATGCACCATTGTAGCACCAACCTTATCTGTGGTGTCAGATACTCACCTTGTGATACACTTGTGCTCTTCTGCATCAAAGGAAGCGGCTGAGAACTTACTCTCCTGCACTGCTGGGTCATAGTTGCTGGCTTGTGCAGGATTATCCCATGTGCTGCTTAGTGCGGGGTCACTTACCAGGTCCACACCACTGGCAGACAGTGGGTTACCAATATCGACAACCACTTTATCTGGTTGTATGTATGACACTAGTGGCCCGTGTACTCCACAGCAAGTTGAGCGCCGTTGCCGTTTAAGTGCTATAGCTGACAGACTGCTGCAGATGTTGCTGTTTGGCAAATGCCACGTTCCAGGGACAAGAAATAGTTTGGCTTTGCCTGACGTTCTGATATGGCTGAGTCTTACAGGTCCACTTATTGGGAGAGCTGGCATTCTCCACCTGCACGAAAGGCAATAATTATTCAGGCAGCAGCAAGAGTGTTTTGCTGGACATGCTGCTCTGCTGTGAGTGCCTTTATACGAATCAGCAGCGTCAAAGTGATTACAAACCAACACAAACTACTTAGACTGTAAATGTGACAAGTTACAGCTTGAACATGCCGTATATATTGCTTCAGCAAGCATAATGTTGCACACTCAAGTCTCAGCTGGGCTACCTGAGACAACAACCTCCAAGCCTGTGAGCCGTATCAGATATGGATTGCAACAGAACCTGAAGCCTTCCTTGATACACTACTTACAGGTAGACGCGCTGCTCCCTGCTTCAAATTACCGCTTTGGAGGGCTTTTTGCCGGCAGCGAGAAGAGTGTAACAATCTAGGCGGTAGCAGTGAAACTACGTTATAGAACACAATCAAGTCTTTACTTGTGAATGAATATGGGTATACACCGCCTTCACAAGTGAGATACACATGCCCGCAGCCCAGCCTACAAGCCAATGATGGTCAGTACATGGCAACGAAGAAGCATTCATTCATTAGGGTCTTGCTGAAAAGGCAGAGCTGCACCGATGGAGCCGCAGCAGCTGCACCTGTCAGCGGCCATGGTTACGTAAGGGCCCTGCAGCTAGGCCAGTCTGCGGCCCGCGCGCCCTACACCAAGCAGGCAATGCAATTGTATACATGCAGTGATGCCTGGAACCTTTGTCTGCGATTCGTGTGACTGCATTCAGACACACCCTGCAGTGCAGGGTGAAATACCCTCAGCAAGCTTTGCAGCTGCAGCTGCTGACATACACTGACTGATATGAGCCTCACAGCAGCTGCTGGCGCAGATGATAATGTAAACCTGCATCGTGGCTGGACCTCTACAGCTAGCTGTGGTGAGTCTATCTATATGACTAAGCTTTAGGCTGGACCTGATCATCAGGCTATGCTGGTGAGGCAGAAGCCTTTGGTCTGAAACCATGTTCAAGCTCTTATTGCCCTGCTGTCAGCATGCAAGCATCCAGATCATGACTAAAACCGCCGATGTGGTGTATTGCTGACTCACTTCAGCCAACTCTTACACACGCAAGCCACCTAGACCTTGAAAGTCAACAAATGCATACCAAAGGTGTGATGCGTGCTCTCACCATCTGCTGGCTACAGGAGCTGCTGGCTACAACAGCAGTGTCACGACAATTGCAGCCTCCCTTCACAAGAAGTAGAACCGTGCACAGTGGTCATGGCTAACAGTTGTGCCGGGAGAAGTACGATCTCATCTGTCATAACAGCTGCACAAAGACAACACTGGCCTCTCCGTCAAACTCTTGGCAACACATGTGTTGCACTCATTGTACAATGAGTCAAGTCAGCTGCTTATACTCTGCGGCGTCTGGGCAGCCTGCACCCATTGTACGGGATAGGTGTCACATCCCACAGCTGCGTGACTGTCAACCCATTCCCTGCTAAGCTCTGCACTGCAAACTGCTTGTTCTTGCCCATACCCTTAAGCTTGACTACCACAGAATGGAAGCCCATGTCTACTGCTCTCTTGGCTAGCTCCTTCGCTGCTAACTCTGCTGCCATAGGAGTTGCTTTGTTGGCATTCTTGTAACCGACAGTGCCGCCAGATGTCCACGTCTGCACTTTATTGTCCCTATCTGTCAAGACTATGATGGTGTTGTTGAATGTGCTGTTGACATGCACTATGCCTTCCCGCTTTTGCTTAGTAGCTGACTTGCTGCTGGTTGCAGATACTCTTCGGGGTCCATACGCAGCTGCTATGGGTTGCTGGGGGCGGTTTGCTGCGGCTGGGGCCTCGTCTTGCTGTGCTTGCACGTCTGTCGCTTGCTGAGGTTGACCGCTGGTAGCTTGCAAAGCTTCCTGGGCCTCAGCTACTTGACGCAGAGTTACTGTGCTGCTGTTATCACTACTACTAAAAGCTCTGAGAGTAAGAAGTGTTTGACTTATAGGCTGGTGCGCGTTGTGTTGTGGCTTATGCAAGCAATGTCGGCTTGTTGTGTGCTCAACTGCTGCTGCTGTGCTGCTGCCTGTGCATGCTGCTCCCTGTGAGCTGCAGATAGCTTCACCAACTGCAAGACAGCAGTAGAGGATGTCAGATACCTCACAAGCGACGAACATAAAAGTACCAGCACTGCAGTGCAAGCTCAAGTTCGTGGCTTGACCGAGACGGCTCACCTGCTCGACTGCTCTGGAGCAGAGACTGGCACCTCAGCAAAGTCCGGCAGCGTCGCAACATTCGGACAGCTTCACACTATCTACAAATTTCTCCTGATACACACTGTATTCCGTACGGTTGGATTTCTGATCAGTAACACACCACTGCACCTGGTCGATCGAGACAGGGCACTGTGCTACGTGATGACCCAAGGCTCGTGCAGCAATTGTCTATCTTGGCATCAAAAACTTCTTTCTCGACTACCAGTGGCCAGATCGTCGCCCGTGCCAACCTTTGATGCGGAGAGCAGGGCACAGCAGTTATCAGAACTCAGATAGACAGTCGTGCCAACTGTGTCAATATTGTTTGAAGAGTGCCAGCAGTCTTGAGTGAGCAGTCGGATCTATTGTAAGCATCCAACAGACGTTTCTTGCCTGTCCGTTGGCAATACTTCCCTGGAACCACAATGTATCAAATCTGACTTGACCCTGCGCAGTACAGCTTACAGTACATGCCAACCGGACAGATGAACTCCCCAGCGTGCTAGCAATGCTGCAGATATCCACTACACGTGTGTCAACCCTGCGTGTTGGTACTGAGCAGTGTTCTCTTTTTGCTGAATTGAGAACGGCGCTTGGTGCTGCCTCTACTTCCCACACCACCTTACTCTGTCTGCTTGACATCGCAGTGTCTGGCACACAAGTGCTCTCAACCCTCGCCAAACACTGCAACTCGGCAGCTGCTGCAATGAAGTATGACTGCATGCGGCAGCAGGTTGGATATGTTTTGTAGAGACGAAGCTGGAGTCTCGCCAGGTTCTTAGCATCAGCTCAAAGCAATCTGGCAGGCAGCACAGCAGAAGTGAGTTGTATCACGCTCGCTGTTGCAAGGGTAAGTCAGCAGCTAGCTGGCCAACAGACCCACATGATTGCTGGCATCTTGCTGCGGTGCTTTGCCGCAATGCACAGCTGTTCAATCAGGTGTTGCTGTCCATGCCACATCCTCCCTGACACTGCATGCAGAACCCAGACCTGCAGTGCGCTCATCAGCTTGATGTTGCTGTTCAAGTTTCCCTGCAACTAAGAAGGTCACAGTCAGCATGTGCACTTGTAGCTAACTCCACCACTCCAGCTTGTTTTCATAACGCTGTCAAGCTGTGGTGCCTGGCAGTACGCTGTGTTTGCCAAAATAGTTGGAGAACAGGTTTTGCTTTGCACTGGCTGCCTTGCAAATATGACTGACCAGCCTCGGAGGACAGGATCCCTCGGACGACTCAGGGCTTCAAGCATTGTGCACAGCAGCCGACATGTTGCTGTGGGCACTGCTGCGTCAACGTGACTGATGCTTGATAAGGGCGTGTCACCTGGTTGCTGCAAGGCTGTCAACACAGCACTGTCCAGTGCTGCTGGTGCTGCAGCTGTTTGTCGACATGACAGTCACAGAGTGCTGCAAAGCCGTTGAAGGGGCATTCAAACCTGGCTGATACAGCATATGGAATGCAGGGACAACAGGAACAGTTGATACTGACTGCTTCTGACCCAAGGAGGTCTGGAAACGCCATGACATGTTGCAGGCTCCACAGATGAGCCTGTCTTGTTTGCTTTTGCAAACACCACACCAGTTCTGGCTGACCGGTACTGGTACCTTGAGCGGATGTAAAGCGCCTTCAGGGGCATGGCATGGTCACCACGGCTGCGGACCTTGCCCTTGAGTCTGAATTGACTTTTTCGACTCCCATGATGGGACACTGCAAGGCCATAAGTCTTTCGAGCACTGTACTGAATGTTACACAACTTGCCTTCGTCATTGGACACAGTGCCAAAGCTTATGCGCGCATTTACTGCGCTTGCAGTCAGGTGCTTGCAATTGGGCTGCTGCTCTAGGGTCGCCGATGTCAACCAGCACGGCATAAACTGCCTCGAGATAAATGACACTTCCACCAACTGCCACCAGGGTGAGCTCACGCATGTGCTTTGTGTGAATGAGGCCAGCAGGCAGCCGGACAGCTTGAAACAAGCAGTACGCTGAGTCCTGTCCAGTACGCCCATTCAAACCGTGCTGTCACCCTGAGCAGTCAACAGTAGCTTTGTAAACCGATACTTTGATGCCATTATATACTCTTACGGTACGAAAGCGGGGCTAATGACTCGACATGCATCTTGTCAACGACAGGCGCGTAGGCACGATATGTCTGTGTTGAAGGAAACGAGTCTATAAGCAACACTTGGCTAAGTAAGGAAATATGGAGTCGGAGGATGGCAGCGACATTCTGTACCGTGGTGGGCCAACAAACGTTATCATCGTTCCCACCTCGCCAGCAGAATATGGTTACAAGCAGCGTAGAAGCAGATGTGAGTGCGGTAGATACGGTGGTTGCAAAGCCGTCTGCCAGGCAACAACAGCCACAAGGCAGGAATATGCATGTAGGCCAGCACACTATGCATCTGCTGTCCAGTGCATACATCTGCCATGCATGACATATGGGCATAACTGTCATGCTTGGGGCATGTCAAAGCAGAATCGACAACTGAGCAGTGCTATTGTAGTACTGGGTGAATCTGCAGGCAGCAGCCCTCGGCACAATAGTCCTCAGCGACGCTGCAGTGCAAGCCCTGGCAAAACAGTGCTGGTGGGCAGCAGTCGATATGAACCGGCAAACTACTTAACCAGGGGTGGAGAACGAGCCAGAGATAAAGCCAACGAGGAGAAGCTGATGAAACTCAACAAAGCAGCAATGAAGGTGAAATGCCTTGACAAGCAACTGCCTGTGGCCACTTGCAGTCACAAGGCACAATACGACGACGCTGCAGACCCTTCTGCAGCAGCCTCTACCCCTGCCAGAAGCATTTACAAAGATAGGAGATGATGGGCTTGTGTTGTTGTGACCGCGGTTGTTGCCGCTGGTATGCAGGAGTTGCAATTTGCTAACAGCACACTAGCACAACAGTTGGTACGGCTACAGACCGAAGGGGGAGAGGTAGGGTTCTAGTCTAAGTCCGATGATCTCAAAGCGCATGCTGCATCAACAGACAAGCTGTGATAAAGACGACAGTGTGCTAGTGCACATGCAGTCTAAATATTGCTCTATGCGATGGAAGAACGCAAGCCTATCCAAGTCTGTCTTGCTTCAGGAACGTCAAGCTATGCGAGATGAGATGGTCAAGCTGGAGTTGTTGTTGCAAGCACAACATGACAAGATGGTGAGGCTGCCGTGCAGTACAGCCATCATGTAGCATCAAGCATGGCAGCACATATGTTTGACACCCAGAGCGTGCATCTGTGCTTTGGGAAAGTTATGCAGTGGCATGTTCATTACAGCACCTGCATTCAAGCAGTGGTGAGTCACAGCTGTCTGCACTCTGCCGCAACAGGAAGTGCTGGAGCAAAGGCTGGCGAAGGCAGTAAAGCAGAACAGTGAGGCAGAGCAGAAGCATCATATTCGGTTGAAGGAGATCGCACGCAGGTGAACTTGGTGTAAGCATATTGAAACAATCTATCTCAATCAAAACCCCGCAATGTGGCTCACAATGACATTGGCAAGCAGCAGTGGGCGCTGGATCATTGTCTGCTCAGGCGGCCAACCATGCACCCTTGCAGGCTCAAAGAGGAGCATCTGTCCAAGCTGCAGCCGCTGCAGGAAGCTCATGATGAACTACTAGCCCAGCTATCAGCAAAGCAAGAGGACTGCAGGGACATGCAGCAGCTCCGTGAACAGCTGCGCAAGGTAACATCAAGGTGAGTACAGCCATCTTGGCAGCACCAAGCAACACCTGCGGGGAGCTTATGGTGCATCTGCGGCAGGTTTAGGATGTGCTTCTGCTTGCAGCGGACAGCAGCACAATCTTGGAGTGTATTCGTCAATGGTCTGATTGGTGCTGTACCGGCTGATTGACATGTTCAGGCTTGAGATGGAGTCTAGCAGTCGGGCTGACTTATGGCAGAAATGCACCTCTCTGGACAAGGAGCTGAAAGCCGCACAGGATAGACTAGAGACATGCAGGAACAAGCTTAAGCAGGCAGAACTGCAGCTAGGTGGGCTTTGGGATGCAGTGTGCTTATGAAGATTGCAGCCTGCAGTCTAGCCTGCATATCTGCGCCAGCAACCTCTGTTTCTTGTGTGGAGGAGAACCCCTGAGCTGTCTTGGTGGGTTATGACATGTCTACCTGCATGGCACATTGCAGATCATCTGTTGGGCGTTGAAGAGCAGTTGAATGATGTACGGGACTCGCTACAGTCTGAGAGAGTAGAACACAGCAAGCTTCAAGCAGATGCAGCACTTGATCGCAGCACAGCAGCAACACTCCAGGCAAGTCCAACAGTGGGGTAATACCTCTTTCTCTGACCTATATGTTTCCATCTTTGCCTCAAACCATGACCCAGCTGCGTTGTTGTGGTTGTGTTGCGCCTGTGCTGGACCAAGCTCACGTTGGCTTATGCTCACTGTATGAGATGCTAGTGTGACACAGGCTGCTTGCCCTGCAGCCATACTCTGCTCTCTATTCAGTGCAGGTTGAAGTAGATCATCTGCGGCGGGAGCTTGCTACGATGTTGAGGCAAGCAGAACAGTCTGACAATGAGCGAAGCTCACTGAAGCTTTCACTGGCAGCTGCACAATCCGCATCAGCAGATGCAGCAGTGGAGCTGCGAGCGGCTAATGCCAAAGCAGCAAGGCTGGAGCAGGAGCTGAACATGTTCAGGTATGGCACAGCTGCAACCGAAGAACCTGCAAGCATCGGGGCAGGGCTTGAGCGAGTATACATTGCAAGGATGTCTGTGTTGATCCTGCATTGGCATCAAATCGCTAAGAGCTGGTTGTGCGGTCACAACAGCTTTCAGCACTCTGCATGATACACTGTCTGCAGGGATGAGGCTGATAAGCAGATAGCATCTGTACGTACCCAGTCTGCTGCACGAGAGGAACGTATCAGTGCTCAAGCAGCTAGCCGCCTGGCCCAAATGCAGAGTGACCTGGACGCCAAAGGTGCAGCAGCTGCAGAGGCTGAAGCAGCGTTGTCGGCTCTGAGGGCAGAAGCTGGTCGCTTGCTTGGACAGGTATAAAGACCTTGTCGTCCCAATAGTGGGCTCGACCAACACATAGATGTGTAAGTGTAGCTGCCAAGCAACACCAGCAGAGATGAGCTTTAAGGGAGAAATGTTAAGCTAGAGGTGCCTTGCAAACAACGGTCTTTCTGTACCGACTTCCCAAAACACGAATGCTTTCCAGGTTGAGGCCCTAAAGCGCTCTCATGAGGCAGCAAATGTCCAGTTAGCAGCGTCACAGGACCAGGTGCAGCAGCTGGAAGAACAGGTCACTGATCTGCAGGGGCAGCTGAAGGCAACGAAAGCAACAAACATCAAGCAGGAGGCTGCTGTGTCTGAGTTGCTTGTGAGGCAGAAGGCCAGCAACCAGGGCTGGCAGCAGGAGAAGCAGCAGCTGCAGGAGAGCTTGAGCAACTGGAGGCAGAAAGCTGTTGATTTGCAGAAGGAAGTAAGCGTCTTTGCACTAATCAAACAGTTTTTGCAACGCAGCAGCTCCTAGAAAGTGCGCTTCAATTGAGTTGTTGTGCGCCTCAAAGTTGCTGAGATGGCCTGGGGAGAAGCATACGCTCATCCTCAACCCTACCGCACCATCCTGCTGTTCCTGCAGCTTGAAGATAGAGCAGATCAGGCAGTCACCACCACCCAGGAGCATGCTCATGAGGTGTCCAAGCTACAAGTTGCCCTGGAGAACAGCCAGGCTGAACTGGAGAAGATCAGAAGCAAGCTTGCGGCAGTGGAAGAAGAGAGGACCGCTGCAGCAAAACGCAGCAGGGACTTGCTGACACAGTGGGAGGAGAGGGACAGGACACAGGGTCAAGACTTATCTGTACTAAGGTAACCAGTCATGGGGAGTCCAGTGTGAATGCAGAGGTTGAACATAGCTAAGCCTGCAGTTACGACACACCTTACATTTTTCTAAGCAATAACAGACAGTCTGACCGGCTGTGGCCTGGGCTTCTAGACAAGCCTCTGGCAGGGTCATTACCAATCATATATATACTGGCAATATACTGGCAACTCTTGCCTGGTGCCCTGAAGAACAACAAGCTCTCCATGGGTCAACGGCAGCTACATTCTCACAAGTGTGCTTACCATGCAATATTGCCTAAGATTAATCTTACTTACGATTTCCACAGGTCCAAGCTGAGTGAGCTGCTGGCTGAGAATGATGCTGCTCGATATGAAGCTGAGCAATACAAGCAGCAGCTGAGAGTGAAACAGCAAGAGCTGGAGACATCTACCATCTCACTGGCAGACGAACAGGTAGGCTGAAGGTGCAAGACTACCAACACATGCATTGTCAGGACTTTGTGCATGCTGAGAAAGTTCAAGAGTGTGCATTGGCGTGCACAGGTGCAGCCAGATGCACATGCTCTCGGAAAACTGTGAGCATGCCAGAATGCTATCATGACACTATGTGGCTATCTGTCTCTACTTGCAGGCTCGTGTTGCTGCTCTGCGTGATCAGCTGGGAGCTATTGAGAAAGAGAAGTCTGCTGAGGTGGAAGCACGCCTCAAGGGGATGCATGAACTGTCAGCTGCACTCCATGTAAGTGTGCAGAAGCAATGAAGTCTTGTTGTGCCAGTGTCGGTATGTGTGGTCACTCTGTTCCATCGCATGCATGTCGTGGTCACAACTGCCAGGTGAGATCAGAGTTTATGGTGGTAGTACTTCTTTCACCTGAGCTGCTCTGTTGTGCTACTGTAGGCTGAGCAGCAGGCACGGTTGGATGCACAGCTAGAGCTGAACAGGTCCAAGAAGAAGCAGTCTGCAATGGAAGCACAGCTGCAGCAGTCTAGGTATGTACATGGTGATTAGCATCTTGACAGCAATCTGACTGACCATCTCCACAAAGATCACTGTGCGGTCAAGCAGCCTTGCTTATGATGGTCTGTATTGTGTTGACATGGCTGAACAGACAAACGTTCCCGCACAGTGCCCTATGGCCTACTTGCAGCATCAATCCCAACTCCAACATGGCTGACTGCTGCACTTTGCAGGATACAAGCCCTGAGTCAGGTACTGGAAGCCAAGGCAAACCCAGATGAGGCTGCTGATGCAGCAGCTGCACAGGCAGCTGCAGACCGCAAGGCCAAGCAGTACAGGCGCGAGGACCTCAACATGCTGAGTGATTATGAGAGCTGGGTACAAGGCCTTTTAGCAAAGAAAGCAGCAGGGACTGCAGCAACCTCACCCAGGAACATATCCCCTGTTGCAGGTCTAGCATCTCTGTCATCTCCCAGAGTGCTGAAGTCTCCTGCTGGCCTTAGTCCCCGAGGCCTGGCTGAAGATTCTACGCTCAGAAGCAGCAGCTTGACTGCTTCACCTCGTCAGCTCAGCACTGCACCTGGTGAGCTGGATAAGTATGACAGACTCGCAGCAGTCCTGGAGAGCAGGGGCTTGGGCACTGACAGCTTGACCAGGTCGCTGTCTGCGAAGTCACTGAGTGCTACGATTGCGAAGACAAACATCAGCCCAACCTCACCAAGAGCTCCGTTGTCGAACAGGCCAGCATTCCGTTAGCTCAGTGTCAAGTCAGTTACTGTTATGACATGCCTTACGAGCCTGGCATTGGAGTATTCTCTGGACGGCTTACTTCATGTAGATGTCCAAACTGACAGCGTCGGTGTCTTGGACTGATGTTAGGTTGTCGGTCCATGCAGTGGTACTCAGCCTGTCAAGGGACGTTTGTAACACCAAACAACATGGCAATGGTATTTGAATCCACTTCAGTGTTCTGTTTGCTCGGCTTCGTGCAGCGCAAGCCATCACCAAGGCATCCCGTCGGCTGCCCTGGGTCAAGGCAACAGGTTTACGTCATTCGCAGGTGACAAGGATGTCGGCAGCACAAGGACCAAGTAACCGCGCATCTGATGTGCAGAAGTAGATAGTCTTTATCAAGCTGAATCCATCATTCTAGGTGAAACCACGGCGCAAGACTAGATGGCTGCCACTGGCAGTTGGCGGGTAATTCTCGTAATCACGGCCCACACCTGCTTCGCCTGTATCTCTGCCAGCAATGAGCAACAGATTACAAATAGCACAGTTGTCACAAGTGGTTATGAGCTGCACGCAGCGCTGACAAGCCGCCAGATCACTCGGATTTATGTGTCGAACAACGTAAGCACATACGGCTTTGGCGAACGCCGGGTGCTCGAGCGGACAATGCAATTGGGCTTTCCGTCGGACGAGACGATGCTTGCAACGTTCAAGTCCTGGTCACCTTTCCAAAGCCTGTTTCGCTGAAGGGGAACATGCAGCAGCATAGTCTGCTCCTGTGTCAGATCATACATGCTCAGCAACCAGTTTATAGTGCCCCTGCAGTTGTCTGGACCTGTGTGTTATATGATGACTCACAGTACATACCCAACGTCCATCTACTTCTACACTCATCCATGCTGCTTTATTGGTTTGGCATGCTATACACTACTACTGCTATCAACATGGCATGCGCCATGGCCGCTGACAAGACAGTGTGCTGTCATCCCCTACCTCACATGCAGGTCACCTTCACCCTCGACACATGTCCGTTCCCAGCTTCGGAAGAGTTTCCTGCAACAATCATCTCGCGCAACATCACCATCACGTCATTGAGGAATGAGTCTTTCACCACTACAGCCAGCAGCAGCAGTAACAGCAATAGCAGTGACATCCAGCAACATCAGGCTGGGCCACCTTACACGATCAACTGTGATTACCTACAAGATCGGTTTGAGGTCCATGCTGGCTTCACAGTGAACATATCTGACTTGATCTTGGTCAACTGTGCCACACCAGATGTCTTTGGATTTATCAGGAAAGCTCCAGGGTCATCGGTGTCATTTCATGGAGTGGTGGATGACAGAGCATCAGTGTGTCCACCACTACAACGGATGTATGATGATATCAAGGGAAGGGCATCACAGGTTGGTCGTTCTGCTACCGCTGCTTTGGAGCTACACAACAAACGTGGATTTTGCGTCTGCAGTTCTGGCCCTTGTGGTGACAGTATGCTGTGTACTGTGCAAGTCTTTCCGGGTACCCCTTGGTCCCAGAAAGCTACAGGAGAGCATGTCGCCACAGAGTATTATGCTGATGATGACAGCATGTGGCGCTGACGTCTTCACCTCATGAGGTGCTGTCAAGGCCTTGACAACATCCCTCAGTATCTGCAGATACAGCATGATTGCATGTAGATCAGCTGCTGCATCAGACCTGAGCAATCGTCTGTCATGTCTGCAGAACCAGTCAGTGCAGCTGTCTGCAGAGGGTGACAATTGGTGTGAAACAGCAGCAGGAGCAAGTGCCAATAGCAGCAGTACATCAGCAGCACAAGGGTCGGCAAGCTCTCAATTTGTATCACCCCTCACTGCTGCGAATCCCCTGTGCCAACAGCAGGTAAGTGTAGCCTACCTGGGGTACCATGATCTGAGATCTCCAACCTGATGTCAAGAGCACGGCTTCCTGTGGTCTGCTGGTATAGTATAGGCTGTGCAGCTGTCTGCAAAACTTCACTGAGGAGTCTGTTTCTTGCAGCCACATTGCCAGCGTTACCAAAGGATTTGACAGAGTAGCTTGGTGTCCCTCGCAACCTTGTCAACTTTTGCACGATGTTACGTGTGCAAGCCTGCATTGGCAATCAGCTGCTAAAAAAAATGTACTCTCCAGAGGGCTGCACGTTATGCCATGTATCTTGCTGTGTTGCAGGCACTGCTTTTGACAGATGTAACCTTCAACCAGTCAACCAGCCTGCTCACCAATACTGAGCCAGCCACCACTCAGGACACATTCAACTTCTCCGCCACAGACTCAGCAGTCCTGTGCCCCGGACCTGTGGCAGAAGACTGCATCAGGGACAAAGGCCTCACAGCATGTCTAGCTGAAGCCTACAGAGCAGTGAACCCCGATGTTAACAGGCCCTGCCCGGTGATCAGCGGCTACACACTGCAAGCCTGTCTAGCTGACTCAACGTACACGAGGCTGATCATACTTCAGTCCAGCAGCATGAACTTGTCCACGAGCCCTGTTCAGCGGCCGATACTGATATCAAGGAATGTCACCATCATGTCGGATCCGAGGTGAGATGGTGTGTCATGGCAGGAGGACCCTGAGGGTCTAGGGGTTGGGGTGGATGTTAGATTTTCTCTTTTGGCTGTTGACTGGTAGCGTAGGGCCCCCAAGATGGCGTGTGCCTGTGTCACTGGAAGCACTTCAACAGCGGGGTTGCGACTGCTCATCCCTGTTCAGCAAGCTCTGCATCACCTTGTTGTGACACCTACCAAATGATTGACGTCGACATGGACATTGAATGTGACTTCTGAGAGCTATCAAACTAGCGCTGCTGTCCCTGTCATTGCCCACAGGGGTCCTCGCCTCGTCTGGGACTGTGGACATCTCTCCAACAGATTCCAGCTACAACCCGGCTACCAGATCACCTTGTACCACATCATCCTCACACGCTGCAGCTCCATCCGTCTGTTGAACTTCATCCGCTTGTCAGCAGGATCACAAGTCGTCATCAACGACACGTTTGTGAACCAAACCGCGGGTCTCTGCATGCCTTTGAACCCCCAGCCTGTCAATGGTAGTCTAAGGGCCCCTGCTGGGATCTACTCTCATGCTGCGAGGCCAGAGAACATTCCCGGATTGCAGTCGTATGACCCCGGGCAGCCGGGCAGCTGGTGTAACAGAAATGACAGTGCTGTGACAGGGCAGGGTACTGGTAGCAGTGTAGTAAGCAGTGGTGCTGCAGGTGATGTTGATGTTATTGTTGAAGATCTTCAGGTCTTTGCCAACACTACAGGTTGGTTGTC